>VZTZ01031758.1:42326-143122 GCA_013400955.1 Drymodes brunneopygia
AAACATCACAAAAAAAAAAAAAAAAAGGCTCCTGAAAGTGGCAAAAATGGAAGGTTGTGCAGAAATGAGGCCACATTGTCACCATTTCACATCAGCAGCACTGGAACTGGGTATCCTGCTCTAGTGTAAACCCTTCAAGATGCATAAATGCTACAGAAAGTTCAGAAACAGGCCTTCCAAATCATCCAGGGGCTGGAAAAGACATTAGGACACAAGGCATAAATGATGCCATTTCAACAAAGAGAAGACTGGATCAGGAGTTTATCACTGCCTTTGAGGTACTCACAGTCTGGCAACGTGGAAACTTTGTAATCCTGCTTCTAGAGGCACAACAAAGTCCAGCTGGAAATTCAAGCTAGATAATCTCAGCCTCAAAATAAGGCAGTTTTGTAGCAGCAAGAATAATTGCATGCTGGACAATTTTGACAAGGCACTTTTAAAATTTCAATGCAACTTCTTCGCAGTCAACTCTAATTTGAGAATGAACTAGATTTTGTGTCTGTGAATTCATCTTGTCCTTTCCTTCACTATCAGGTCTAGCAGAGGAGAGGAGTTCCCACTCTGTTCTTCATGCTCACAATACTCAACACTCTGTATTTGGGTAAGTGCTTTAATCAAACCCATGCTTCAAGGTTTTAATGGAGCTGCCAGTAAGCAACGAGGAAAGATAACTTTTTTTCAGCTTTTCACTTTTCTCTTGTCTGTAGACAGGAGACCAGAAAGAATGAACTCAGACTGGTTATTGAATGCTCTGAGTGAAAATTATTTTGGTTTACGTGCTCAGGATGACTCCTGAATTAAGGAAACTAGACTCTCACTGCAGCTCATGAGTTAGTTTGTCTGCTGGGACCACCTGGGTGTCTCTCATCTCACGTGTGTCAGGACCTCAGCTCTCAGTAATGTCTGAGTTTCTCCAGTTTAGCTCTCCAATGCCTGAAACGACCCCTTCAAGTTTCAAAATTCATGAGTCCTAGGAGCTTCAGCTTCTGTTCAATAGGAATATCTGGCCCATATGTTTCTGCTCTTATAGATTACAGTTCACAGACAAATTTTGGTGGATACCTCCAGTGCCTTTTGCTGTGGGCACTGATACAGGTCACAGCCCCTCTGAGATGTGATGCTAACACAGTTCAGCACAGAACCCACAGCAGGCTATGGAGGGAGGAAAAGTGGCTTCTCCAGAGCTGGGAAACAAATCCAGTTCCGCCCCCAGCCCATCCTTTTCCTGCAGCTGGGATGCTCTTCCAGCCCCCGTTCACAAATGCAGGAGTCCTCAAACACCAACCCTGGCCAGGCCAAGTTGAGTTTCTTGCTGTTTTTTAGCTGAATTCTGCTTTCAAACACCCTCATCAGTGATCACCACAAAAGCTCTGCTACACAGCTATGCCAGAGATGTTCAAGGTTGTTGTCTCTCAGCTACATGGAGTCACAACATTGTAAAACACTTACTGTCACTGTGAGCAGGCAAGCTTTCCAATGATGCAGGGAGCAGCTCTGGATCAGAAGAGGCATTTTCCAGAGGAAAGCCACCCAGTCAGAGCAGACTACATTGCTTGTGCTGGTTTAAATCACCTCATTCAATATTCTATGTTGTCTTATGTAGCATGCAGTTATGTAAATTTATAAATCATACACTAATTAGCACACAATTTCATAAATTTAGTAACATTGAAAAAGGAGGTTTCTAACTAACCAGGCTGTGCTCTCTCCCCCACAGATGGTACAAATTCAAACACAGCCTCGAGGTCATATTTGACAAAATCTCTGCTGCAACTTTTAGAGTTTAACCCCAGGCTCACAGGCACTTTCAAGGGCTGTCTTTTGGATATCTCAGGATCAATCCCTCTAAAGTGCAGCTAAGCCCCCTTCTCTCCTTACTTAACACCAAACCTCCACAGCTCATTGGATCACTGCAAATTTTATTTGTTTATTCTGATTCTTGCTATCCATTCTCACATTCTTCAGCCATCTAAATCAACATCCCTTGTTGGCAATTAAATTCAGTCCATTCATTCCACTCATTCTGGTTATACCCAGAATGATTGCTCTCCATGTAAAGGGAGAGGCTCTGGCCTCCCTTTCCAGCTGCTCTAAAGGGGATAGGCTAAAATTGGTCAAGGTAATTTCCTTCTTTCCCTCATTCGCCAAGCATCCCTTGGACAGGAACTCCCCAAATGTAGGAACATGATTTGAAAAAGGCTGTGGAGTCACAAGGCTCTTATGGGAATCAGTGTCTGAAGACATTTCCCACTTTAAGATACAAGTACACAATTCTCTTTGCCAGCTTATTATAGTTTAACAACTTATCCCTTCCCTCTGGCTCATTCCCACTTCATCTCCACCTTTGGTCATCCTTGGTATGTTATCTGCCTTGCATCTTTGTCCTTTCTTGCTTTCACTTCTATCCTTTCTTCCTTACTCTTTAATTCACATTTTTATACCGAAGCATGGTGCTGGCTCTCCAGTTCTCTTCTCTTTTGTATTTCGAGACCTCTCTCCTACTTCATGCTCCAAAGGAGGCCTTGCTCCTTCTCACAGCAAGACCCATGTCCTGGAGAAGAAGAGAAGGCTACAGACAAGTTTTTAATGTATCTTAGCAAACTGGAGACTCACAACATATATGATGTGATGACGTGGGAAGTGGAACACATTGTCAACAGCAGTATTAACATCTGAGCAGGACAAAAATCAGAAGATAAGCCAAATAAAAGTCTGAAAGAATAAATTAAACCCTCAGATAATTTATTAGATTAAGACCTCACATACACATATAAATACGTGCTCAAGACGGGATTCAACAGCAAGACTGGAAAGGCTAGAAATGAAAAGGGTGTGATTATTACAGGTCTGTGATGTGCAAGGTGCACAAAAGCAGTAACTACACAAACAGCCAGCAAGTGTGTGTGCACGAACCACGTGGGCAGGACACAAACTGAAGGCATGAGTAAGAGCCTTAGCAGCAGTCATGTTACTCCACAAGGCCTTGTGGAAAACACAGCCTAATGTGTAGCTGAAGGATATTCACTGAGAACACCCTGCACAAACAGTCTGTGCTGGACCAACTCCCCAGCAGCAGCTCCCAATACAGAAGCTCAAACTTAAAAGGACACTGTCATGTCATTGCTTTTGCTGGCTTAATTTTTGCATTTCCTCTACTGTTTTAGCAGATGGAAAACAATTCCCCTCCCAGTACCAACTACTGATTTTGTCCTTTCCTATTTGACAAGCATTGATTTTTTTTTCTAAGGCTATAAATGTTTTAATAACTTCAACTTTGTAGTGCCTCATGGCAAAATATCTTCGCTTGCACTGACTGCTAAACACTATTCCTAATGTACTGCTGATAACTAGAGCAAGAGCCAGCATTATAAAAACTGATTTTCCACAGCATCTACGAAATTAATAGCTTTTGTTTCTTGTGTCCACATCTCATACAGAGTTAAAGCCTACAGCTCTTCACCCATCAGGTGTTTCAACCATCTTTATATTAAAAAATTTTGCTTCACAAAGGTGTGTCCATGTGTAGGTCTGATTGACGGACAGCACCTTGAGCACAGAGCCCACAATCCTGACAATGTCCTTTTAAAAACAGCTACAACCCAAAAATACAGATTCAAGCCAAAAGTCACCTTCAGAATTAGAATTTTTTATGGACTAAATGATCATAAGAAATCCCAAAGCAGTTAAATATTGACACCCACAGAAGAATCAAAGAACAGAATGCTCCCACAGAGCATTCTCAACTGGGCACACAAAGGCACCTTTCAAGAAATATACATGTATTTTTTTGCTGTTTTGAAAGATCAGTTAGCATTTATCAGAAAAGGCAATTAAAGTTTCAGTCAAACTGGAAAAGAGATGAGAAGCAATTGGACTGAAATCAGAGAACTGCTTCTCTATAAATGCCAACACTTAAAAAAACCCCAATAAAGCTAAAAAAAAACTCCATGAAACAACCCCAAACTCTATGTGACAGTTATCCCCAATTTTCCTGCTGGTCCTTGTACATTTTTCTCTTCCTCCTCCTTTTTCCAGCCCTCTCTGAGCAGCAGACTCAATCATCAGAATGAGAAAACTTATATCCCCGCCTGCTCTTCTTGTGCCAGGGCACTGAATACATCTTTGGGGCTCTTAGCAGAAACCCGGGCCTTCACAGGCTCAGGGAGTAGAACAAGAGGGACATTCAACAATAGATGGACATACTCCAAAAAACTAATACTTCACTACAAGCAGAACAGACCGTGCAGGGACTTTCCACAGCAGTAATTTTCTGGTCCAGCAATGCTGCTTTCCTCCTTTAAACTCCTCCAAGCAGCTTTTAAAATTCAGTTGGGATGCACAGAAAGGATATCATCTAGTTTGTGATTAAGACTGGGCCTGAATGAAGCAGCCCAGAGCAACCTGAGGTTCTTCTTCCCCTTCATCCTCCTTTTGTTTCACTGGCAGAGGAGCACGGTGCTGCCAGGGGCTGCGGTGCTCTTGCCTGAGATCCACCTGGCAGAGCATCAGACATTGCACAGGAGCAGCCATACCCCAAGCATCAGTACAGCAACTCAACCCAGCCATTAAGATAAGCAGGGTTGCCTAAAGAGACTGTGTGAAAAGCAGCACTGGCCCATGAAGTGGTGTTTGGGAGCAAATGGCCTAGAACTTGCCCATACTGGATCAATTCCACCTTTCCCTCACTGCAATTTTACTGTGCAAAATGAGTATTTTAGTCTCATATTTCTAGGAACACATGCCGGTGGCTACTGTTACAATAAAATATGAACACTGCATTGTGGAGAAAATGACCATTAATCCTGTAATGTGCAGTCATTTTTACCAATTCGGCACATTTCTTTAAATAACCAAGTACATGCAGTAGATGGAAATGCATTTAAATAAACTGAAACAGATACAGCATGAATAATTAAAGCTGGCAGGAAAGTGTGCACTGCGAGCTGCTAGTGGAAATAATTACTGATTTGTCTTATTTACAATGGAGCCTGGATGCAGGATCAAAATAGTGCAAGTTAGTGAAAATGTCTTAAGACTGCTCTTATACTAGCACTACCATGTATTTCATCTTGAAAAGTACATCAAATAGATTTTGGATCTCCACAATGTCTGACTCTGTTCTGCTATTTCAGGGTTACGTTACCTAGCACATAAACTCTGTCAAATAGCACTGATTTAAAGAGGAATATAATTCAAACCTGTGCCTAGTACATCAACCTGCAACATCATCTATTAACATTATCAGACACTGTAGAGTTGAGCTTATGATATATCCCCTAAAAACTCAGTGTGTTAAATATCAGAATGTTGAAGGAAAAAGTAGATCATAAAATCAGTGAAAAAGTACTAAAGTGCTTGTACCTTTATAATATGCCAGGTTTTAAACAGACTTGTTTAATTAGAAAATAATCTACTTTGAACATGCTGGTTCTTGAATGTTAGGCAGTTCTTGCAAACTGCTTTAGAGCAAAAAAAAATCAATAATGAAATATACTTCCGATATAAGGCTGGCAAAACTGTGACTTCAATCTATTAGAAAACGTTGCAGATTTTTTAAAAAATGCTATTTTAAATTGATTACTTGGCACATGAAAGGTTTAGGAAAAAAAGTTAACACTTTCTGATTGGCCTACCCCAATATACTTGCATCATGATTACTAAATCCAAAATGAACCTGGATGCTAATTAGCTATGTTTTAGAAGAGGGAAAACAAGCAGTGATCACTCAAATAATTTAAGAGTAGAGCTGTAGAGCAAGGAGTAGTGTCAAATGAAGAAGATCTCCTCGAGGAGCCGGCTCTCCTCCAGCTCATCTGCTCTGCTCCTGGGGCTGCAGGGGGTGTGGCACCAGGAGGAGTTCAGCCTGTGGCCCACACAGCAGGGCGTGTGCGTTCTGTTCCTGTCACAGGGCTCTCGGCAGAGGGGTCCCAAGGCTGATACTGGGTTCATAGCTTCCACGAGGTCGAAAAGAGAGGCTTCATACCTACAGAAACACACCAAGAAAACAGAGCTCTGTTAAGACCACAGCACCATGCAGGAACTGAATCCAGTTCTCGTGCCTCCATAAATCAGACTAGACCTAGATTTGTCTGACAGGGGCCACAGGCACAGAATGAATTTTGCTGTATGGACTTCTGTCAGTAATAACAACACAGAGGTACTGAAAAAGAGGCAAGCAAAGCATGGGTGCTCAGGTTATTTTAGGCTGTTTTAAGCTGTTTCAGCTTTTCCATTTGAGGTGTGTAATGTCTCAGTCGCACTCTGGAGACTGAACACAGACCTCAGAGCGATGACAGCCAAATACACCAAACAAAGCAGACCCGTGCCAGTAATGGTAAAGTGACTTATATACATGCTGTGCTTTTTTTTTTTTTTTAATAGACCTCTACACTTGATTTAGTTTCTCAGGGATTTGAAAACAGCAGGAGACTTTATTATTATTGCCACAAACTACATGTGCTTCCTGTAAATCTCTGTGTACTATATGGAGTCTGCCTGGTGGAAGCACTGAAGGAATAGAATCTAAGCAAGGCAGTACAAAATCAACACCTGAGGCACCAAGAGAAAAGGCAAAGGTGCTAAGCATCACTCAGGCTGTCCTTTAAGTGCAAGTACAGACATGGGGGAAGGTAGCAAGCCAATGTTATCTGGCAATGCTCACTGAATAATGGCAGGTACTTCAGACAGGGACTTTCTATTAATATTCACAGGAGACAAGACCTGATCTAAATACCAGCACAGGATTGATCATTACAATATATTTCCTCCTGTCCAATTTTAAATGCCTTAACCAATACCATTTCCACTGCTTCCCCAGGGAGCCTGTTCTCCAGTGATCTCTCAGTGATATGTAAGAGACATCACTCCAGAGTTTTACCCAAAAGTCCCTTTGTTCCACGCTGTTGTTAGCACCAACCTGCCTGATGTTCCCAACCCTGAAGTAATTCACACAATCAAAGACTTTCATGCACAAAACATTATTCACATTATTCACCCAAATGAAACTATCAGCACAGGTGATTGGATCCATAGAGTACCACTCCTGTAAGCAAAAAGACTCCATAGCATGAGGAAACATCTCACGTTGTTCTCTGCTCTGAGCAAAGCCTCTGTTTCTCCTTTCATGACCGTAGGAACCTAGAAAGACTAAGCAACTAAGACAGCTGGGGGAAGTTTCTCAACTCAAATAGGATGCAAAATTCTTAAGAACAAACTTTTACAATAGTTTACATATGTGACAGATTAGCAGTGGCCAATTTACCTCCTACAGGCAGACCCCAACCTGTCCAACAGCCTTGTGCAGCAGTAGCAGGTAAAAGATTTTCCTTCCCTGAACCAGTCACGCCATGAAAAACACCCTTCTTTATCTCCACAAGTAAGTGCTACATCCCATCCACCATCAGAACACTGTCACAGAATCATTTAGACTGGAAAAGACCTCCAGAACCATGGAGTCCAACCTTTGACTGGTCACTGCCCTGCCAACCAGACCAGAGCACTGAGTGCCACGTGTAGTCGTCTCCTGAAAGCCACCAGGGATGGTGACTCCACCACCTTCCTGGGAAGCCCATTCCAGGGCTTGACATGACAAGTTACTTGGTCTATGACAAGGTAACTCATTGTTATGTCTGAGACACAAAACTACTCCCTAGCTCCAAGGAGTTAGCAGTGGTACTGATGGTTAATACTGATTTTAATGGTGACTACTGAAGTTATGCTATAAAAGCTTTCATTTCCTTCAATTTTCATTGTTTCTTCCAATCGGATCGTCAGCCTCATTTCTAATACAGTCTGACTTGACATTACTGCCTCACAGGGCTGTCTCCTCTATTTGACTGCAGATTGTTTTATTTTCCTGCAGATGTGCTAGCTTGCATCTCACTCACAATCAAAAAGCCAATTTGCAAATTTCCACATTTTAAGCTTGTCTACGTGTCTTTCTATTATCTAAATAGCAAAAAATGAGTGGCTCAAAATGAAAAAATACAGCTTTTGTTTCAGTTGGATCTCATTTGTGGCTAACCCTAAGCAAACTTTGTATCTTTTAGTTACACAAATCAAAAAGTTCAGAAGGATGTGGAGTTTTGGGTAGCCAAACCACATCATTTCAGAGAAATATGTTGTTTGTACCAGCATGCAGAAAGTACCCTTTAAAAACTGAAACTCCTTAAAGATATCTCCAACATAAAATGGAATAAGCTGCACTGATAGCAAGAACTAGCACTCAGATATATGAGACTTTTCACACGGAGAAAGTTTAGGACTAGACTCTATATATGATACACACATATGGTTTGAACCCCAAAGAAACCCAGTTAACACATACACTGCTTTCATTAGCCACACCTAAAACTTCTTTTTAGATTAATCTAGTCTAGCATACAAATGCTTATCTCCTCTGACGGTAGTGCTATCATAAAATTTCAATTTCTCCAGCAGCCACATTCAATCACAGATTAGGCAGGGGAAACCAAACCAGCCAGTGCATTTACAGCAAATGTGCAGGCCCTAGATTTCAGCAGTACCTTCGAGTTCATTCCTCCTGCAAGTTTATCTAAGTTTTACAGCATTTCTGCTATCAGGAAGGCTAAATGATTTGGCAGATTACAAGCGCAGCAAATAGCAAAGATTATGTAAAAGACCAGGTGTTGTAAATCAGTCTATTTGACACCACAGTTATATATGCAATAAAGTGAATGAACTCTGCTAACAGAGCATTATCTGATAAAGAGAATGCTCCTTGCAGGTATTTAGTGTTTAATCCCAGGATAATGGTTTGCCCTGGTTTGTCTAAGTAACATCAGACAGCATCTGGCTGGAGGCAACAGAGTAGACCTAGAATGGTTTGAAACCTGCAAAGACAGTTTTCTCACCATTTATTTGTATCCTAATATTTAAAGAGACACAGTCAGAATGCTCAACTCCTGAAATGCAACTTTCTTTAAAACCAGGGTATGTATTCTTTGCAGGACTTGAATAAAAACATAAGTAAAACTGGGCATCATTATTGTTATTATTATTATTATTATTATTATTATTATTATTACTACAATACTTAATGGCTTCAGTGAAGTTAATGCTATAGGATCAGCTACCCAANNNNCTATAGGATCAGCTACCCAAGAGTCAGAACATTTCAAACAGGAAAACTGATTTGGCAAACTTGGCTTGTGAATAGTGAATGCTCTTTTAAACCAAACCAACAGCCAAGGGTCCCCTTGCATTGTTCCTACTTCCAGAGGAGAAAAAAAATCCCAAACATTCTGCTGAAGTACCAGCTCTGTACATTAGGCCACATACAGAAATTCCTCACGTACAGATGTTCAACCAAGCAACCAAATGTCTCATCAGTGCTGGTGCTTATGCACATTTTCTTAGATAGGTTTTGCCTTCCCAACAGAAGGAAAATGGCATGGGCAACTGTCCCTTTAAAGGATGGTGATAATTCAGTCTGTCCTCACTTTTTTGGTACATTTGCCAGTGTGCTGGAAGGTCAATGAGCAAGGCGAGTGTAACCCAGGTTCTTGTTAATGGATCCCTGGGTGTGAATTAGAATGTCCTATGGGTTAAATACTCAGGCTGGGTGGGAATGCTCAGGTACCTCCCCTGAGTGGGGGGAGCTTTCATTCCTCTGGTGGAAAGCCCCAGAAATGAGTCTGGGGGCACTTCAGGGGTCTTTGATAGTTTATGATTCCTTCTCAGCTGCCTCTCAGTTGAGCCAATAATGCACTATCAGATTTTCCCCGGGGGAGCGGGGCAGTTTAACAACTGAGGGAGTTATGTAAGGAGGAGCAATTAGCAGAGCAAGAAGCACCACCTCACCTTGCAGGATCCAGGCTGTGATAGTTCACCTCCTCGGTCTCATGCAGACACCCAAAAACTCACCTCCTCCCTCAAAGGATGCACACCTGGCCTCCACAAAGCACCCTGGTGCCTCCACAAATGGGCAAATGTTTTGAGTCATTAATCATTAATAGTCCAGTCTCTCACAGCATCTCCGCAACAGACTGGAAAATAATCTCTTTTTTTGACACTTCCCCCATGTATACTTTTTCATGTAACTTTAATGAGCTTGAAAGTCTGCATATTTCATCATGGGAGAAGAAAATTTGTAAGGTCTACAAGTTTGGTTAAGAATTCTAACCATTTAGACAGATAAAGTTTGGTGAAAGTAATCCTCTGAAGTCTCAAAAAAATTCATTAGGAGACAGAGCACTAAGAATTAGTGTCCAAAGCAGAAGGAAGGCAGGGCCATGGGCAAGACAATAGAGATGAGAGGAGGGAGACCAGACCAAAGTAAGCTCTGAAACTCTTCTTTCAATGACAAAGTTTCACCTTTGATTTTATTGTAGAACATAAAACTCCAAATACAGCTCAGAGAGCAGCCCAGAGATGCCCAATCTGAGAGGCTGGTACCACTGGGATCAAGCTGATACAGCTGGGTCAGAGCAGAACTGTGACCTGGGTAGCAAAATCCACCCTGGTCAGGCATTGCACAGTACTGTGAAGGCATTCCCTTCATCTCCTCTGCCCTACTAAAACAGGCTGCTAGAAATTCATTGCCGCAGCCACTAAAACCCTTTTGGAAATTTTATTAGAAACTCTCAGCACTGGCTCTTAATTAAATAAGTATCTAGAAGAGTTTATAAACTCTTAATGTATAAAGAGTTTTGTAGTCTATCACTAAGATAACAGGAAACTTCATAAACCATTATGATTCAGAACAGATCATTAAGCATTCACATTTCAAAAAGGAAAACAAAAAGAAACACAAGATGGCACAGACAGAAAATCCCTCTTTCCACAGTGTGATTTTTTCACTGCTCATGCAGCAGGAATACAGTTCTCTGAACACCTACAGGTGAATCTTACTTTGTCCCATGTTTCCAAACTGAATGGGAAGGAAGGCTTTCACATTTTTATTATGAACACACAAATGGCTGATGCTCTGAGAACCATTAGGCCACTTATGCCCAGGATGGTTGGTGAGAAATCCCCTGAAACCACTTGGTATTCCTTCCGATAAAACCTACAGGCAATCAGATCTCATACAGTCCCACAATGTACAGTACCTAAAAAATGGTCAGATAATGCAAGAGTGATGCACAGAACTCCTAACTGTGCAGGATATTAGAAAGAACAGTGCTCTTGGAGGTAACCACAAAGCCTACTTGCCGCAACTGGCTAAACAGTGATGTTTATTTATTTATACATTTGGGATATGCCAATGGATTTTTAATGTTTGTCTATTTCCCACTGCTGTTAAAATATATTATATTTCTTACACCCTGTCCAATTTTTAAACTACACTATTGTATTTTCATATCATGCAGTCCCATTTTGCTAATAGTATCATTTGTTCCTTTCTGAAAAAAAAAAACCAGCACAACTTCAACAAGTTTGATATTTGGAGGAACGGGAATCTCCTTATGAGGCAAAATAACTAAACTTATTAGAGTCATAAATACTCTGGCAGTAAAAGATATGTATATTTCTTTAAACAAGCAGTGTCAGATATTATTTGATCACTATATTTAGAGACATCTTTTCATTTACAGCCTCTGAAAATTTATTCTTCAACCATAAACATGTAGAAAACACATGGAATGTCTCTGTGCAAGGTGATGGCATTTCAACAAAGCATACTGGCAATACTGTTTTGTAGCTGTATAGGCTTACTTTATTTAACTGTATATACCAGAGGAAATAAAAAGGTTTATTTTTATACTACTGCTTATATTTTCAACATAAAGTTCAAAGTGATTTACTAATGTTACATGAATTGCGTTTGAATTACAGTACAGTATTGTGCCTAAGTACAAAGCCTAACACTATTTTGTATTCATAAAACACCACCTGCCCCCAAGCACTTCACAAATGCTAAATACAGCTAAAAACACATTCAAGGGGTGGGGAACAGACCCATTTTACAGAAAATTAAACAGTTTATTGTTATGATAGAGCAAATATCAAATCACTGTTTGACTGGAACAAACAGGGCAAATAAAGGCAGAGAAAAAACAGATGCACATAAGAAGTGGTCTGAGCAGTCAAACTACCTGAAACCTGAAGATACCACACTGGTGATACAACCTGGGGTTATCTGGAAGAAAAACCTGATCACCCACACCTAAGCTAACCCAAGCTCTACAGATGAAGGGAAGAACTCAACCCAAATTAAATGGTCCTAAGCACTTTCTGCCATCTTTATTCTGGCATCCACAATTACAGCATAAGGGATGAGAGATTATCTCCATGATTGTCCTTTCAGCATTCATTCACCAGCCCACTGTCCATAAATTTGCCTAATTGTTTTTTCAACCCACAGCTTCCACAATGTCCTGTGACAGCAAGCTCAGGAAGTTCACTGCTGTTGACAGACATATTTTTGTTTTCTGATTTAATATCTTGCTAGTGTTGCCTTAAGGACTGACTGCAGTTAGACTCTTTCATGTGGTGGAATTTGGTAAAAAACAGTTGCAGCTTATCCACCACCTTCACAATTTTGCACCCTTGATAATTTTTTCAGTCTTTTTCTACCCAAAGTCATTGCTTCTTGGTCTTTCCTTTAACTGCTTCATCCTGCTGATCAAATAAATTACTGTCTGCACCTTTCCTGGCTTCCACTACAGCTTTCTTGGGAAGCAAAGACCAACCAGAATCAAAACACAGCTACAGCAAGACCTATGTGTCCACAAGCTGTTGAGAAATTCCAGAAAGCTTTGAACTCCACAAATCCTAACGACCTGTTCTGAGTCCAAGATCATGTAGGCATGGGGTTGATGACTCTTCCCCAGGTAAATTACAGTTTCATTTGCTCAATTTTGATGCTTTTTTGGAGTTGTTTGCTACTGACATATCATTGGACTACCTGAAAAAACTTAATATCACACACAAATTTATTAGGTTACCCAGGAGATTTTGTTCACTTCTCACTCCAGGTCACTGATGAAGAACCAGCCCAGTGAGTTCCTGGGGGATTCCTCTGCTAACACTAAAAAATGAACATTAAGTCACTTTGCTTGCTATCATTTAACTACCAGTAAATCCCTAGAAGGAGTTGTCCTCCAATTTTTCAGATACCTGATTTCTTTAGCAATTTTCAGTGTGGAACCTTGGCAAAAGCCTTTTGAAAATCCATAGGACTGAGCTGATACCCCAGATTCTTTCTTCCCCACTCCCTGCTCTGCGAGAATAATCCAAGTTTTAACCAGCAGGCTATTTGGCCCAGGAAACCTGAGATGAATATGTCATTGAACATTAGAGGCTGGTTGGGTAGAAAATGAAAGCTGAGAAAGAGAAGCTGATTTTGCAGTCATTCTCTGAAAGGCCACGCATCAGGATAATGGAGCTTGTCTTTCATGTGTGAACTGCACCTTCAGTGACCAAAACACACTCTGGGGGGATATTCCCATGTACTGAATGTCAAGATGCCAAAACAGAAAAAAACAACACAGTGAAGGACAATTCATGAGGCTGAAACATCAAGAGGGGGAACAAGATTAAATTGAGAATCAGAGAATAAAGGGACTATGACAGCCTGAGATCCCCATTTTACCTTCAAGCAGGTTGGAACTCAGAACAGATACTTCACTGTGGGATACAGGAGGAGGCAAATTTAACAGTGCTATATATGTATTTTAACCAACTCCAGGTGGAGACATACTTTTCACCTGCAACAGGTCTGTATCTTCCAGAAGCATTTCAGAGTTTCTTTATCCTTAAAGAAAAAGATCAGACTGCAGAATATTTCAAAGCAATTTTAAAAATATCTGAGCCTTTCATTTAAAATATATCATACAATGTAAAACAGAATATATTTTATTTATTTATATTTATTTATACAGTGTCCTCAGCAAGAGCCTCCTGGAGTGCTGTAAAATCCACACCCACGTAATAGAGAGCTTACACTACCAGAGACTTCTAGAGAGCTCTCCGAGGCAGTATTCACAGAATCATAACCTAGAGAAGGAAAAGACTTATTAGATCATGCAGCCCTCTCCCTGCTGACAGAACTGCTCCCCACAGTGTGCTTCCTCACATTTGTTGCTAACAATCAGCCTCTCACTACTCTCCTTGGGAAGCCATTCCACAGCCAAATATATCTCATGCTATCATTACCATTATTACTTATTTATGGGCCACGGTATAACCTAAAGGGCCTTGATCAGGATCAGGGGGACCAACTCTAGTACCACTTGTAAGAGCACTCCTCTCTCCAAAAAGAGCACACAGTCAAAAGAGGTAAGTCAAAGCTCAGTGGGAAACATATAACATACCATTAAGGAGAACAGAATAGTATGGGAAATGCCACAAATGTTCCATGAATTTTTGCTTCAGAGTTTGGTGGGAGGGAAAGAGGTATGTGTCACGAATAAGAACATCTTTCTGATAGTCACCTAGAGAGAAACAAAGAGGATTTTCTTCCTCCAGGTTTCACCCTATTAGTTATGGCTAAAGACCTGGCACAGTAGTAAGAAATCCATCTCCTTTTTTTGATGCAAATACACCTTAAGTATTTAAACAACATTACATTTTTTCGTTCTGCTCCAGTTTCAGTCAACATTTATCTAAGCCACACATATTTTAATCTTCTCTCGTAAATCAATACCTCCAGCATTGCAACAGATTTTGCCACTCTCCTTCCATCTTTGACAATTTTTTTCCAGTAAGCAATCACCCAGAAATAAGCACCATATCCCCTGGAGGGGCTGCACAGAAACAGAGAGGAGATCAGCTCCCTCCAGCACTCACGCAACGCTTGTCTGTGCACATTCAGCCCTTCTGTTGCTGCTGCTTCCTTGTTCCACAGGTCCCTCCCTTACTTTCGGTCTTGCAGAGCAGAGAATTCATTGCCTCGTTTTCTGGGGTTACTAACTATTATCACCAAATCACATGGAAAGCAGCATCAGAGAATTTTGAGAGAAGCAGCAGAACTGAGTAACAGTATCACACCTTTGCTAACTGAAATGTGTTGTGCTTGGCAGAGTTCTGGGACCAGCCTCCCTCCCCAGCATTGTACATAGTAGTAAAGAGCTAAAGAGGATTTAGACTTGAAAGAGGCTGAGGACTCTGGTTTGCCCCTGGTCTTTTGAATACCAAGCCAGTGCTCTAAAGGACACCAGATCCAGCAACAGCATCTCAAAAAACCTGTGCCCTAAGGCAGGGCAGATAAAGAGATTTCCCCCCCCCCGCCCCCCCAATTTTCACCCCGGCTTCACCTGTGATAGCATCCAAGCAGCTGCCATTACTGAAACCAGAGTTACTGCTGCTCTCATTCCTCCTTGCTACACAAGCAGGACATTTTCACTTTCCCACACATCAGAGATCAACATCTGCTTTCCTCACCTTTCCACACTCCCATCTCAATGCTCCCAATCTTCAGTTATCCTACCTCTTTGCTCCTGGTAACTCAGCCTTTGTTATTTCCGCATTGAACTCAGGCCCTATGGCCCTGTTACCAACCTGTCAAATACAATTCAAAGTGGTGCTTCATTGTTTCTGTCTTTGTGTGTTTTTAGTAGCTAAATAATAACTAACTAACTAACTGAAGACCAAGAATAAGAAACACCACAGATCGTTTCTTTTAAAATATGGCTGCAGGCTGCAGCTGAATTGGCATAACTGAGGTTGTAATAATTCTGAAAGGGGGAGGGTAAACGACGACATGAGCACTGGGAAGCAAAGAGACCTTTTAAATCAGATCTGCCAGTGACAGAAGAATAATTTAGAATGAAGTTTTTGTACAAAAGAGAGAAATTACAGAACCAGGGAGCTACCACAGAATTTAACAACCACCTTCTGCAATCACTCTGTGTGTATTGTCCTTCTCTCCCCTCCCACACACCCGTTTCTGTGTCATCAAGTCTGAAAGCTCTTCAGATCAGAAAATGAACCTTGGTGTATGTACAGCACCTGGGGCCGTGATTCTGCTGTGATATTACATAATAACTTTGCACTTCAGAGCACGCTTAGCTTTTATTCCCTTTAAGCACTCTGTCATCACAGCATATCTTCAGAAAGATCTTCACCCTTTATTGTTCTGGGCCAAAACTAAGCTGTCATCATCTTTCCTGCCATACTTCATCCCCCTACATCTCCTGGCTTAACAGCCTGTCTTTTCAATTTTTTACTCTTACAAGTTTGTCCCCAAGCATCCTTCGCCTCAAAGCAAACTCTAATTCAATGAATCATCTTCAAAATTGTGCCTTTTCTTTTATAAAGTACTAAAGCCTCTGACAAAGGGTTGCATATGTAAGTCATGGTACAATCCTGCACCTCCTCTCTGCCAGTCTCAGTGCTGCTCCTTAGTTTTGATTTCTTTTCCACTTTTCACCTCTTCTTCCTAGCACGCTTTCAGCAAAGCTGGGACTACCTCACCCTAGAACTTTGTGGGTATTAAATAACTACAAAACAATTTTAAGGGGCATGGCTTAGGGGAAAAAGAGCCCCACCACATACAGCCTGCAAAGTCTATCACCATTTACATGGATTAGCAACCTGTCTTTTTTGCAAGCTCAGTCCAAATTCCCAGCCTGCCAGATAATAAATCAACTTTTTGCTTCAGTTGTACAGTCATTGGGAGATCTGCATAGTTTTAGGTCAAGCATTTATAACCATTTTATGAATCCAAAATTTCTTACCTTGTCATTTAGTTACTGAACTGTGAGCTTTCATTGACTTTCTAACCATTGTGGCAAGAACTGTGAGTAGCTGTGCAAGATTTAAAACCTCACTGAGCAGAGGAGCAAAATCAGACTGCAGTAATTTTAAGTATATATTAGGGTGGAATCATGACCCTATGGAAGCCAATGCAAGTTCTGCCACCATTTCACTGGGATTAGCTTTCTTGCCTACCATTTCTTGTGCTGGGGTGAGTAAGTATTGCAAGCTCCCTATTTTACACCCTGGAAATAAGATGGCTCAGAATGCTAGGAAACAGTTTATTTTACCATTCCATTTTCCTTTTTTTTCCCCCCCCTATCCTGGTAAAATATTTTACATACAGTCAATTGCTGTACCTAAACAGCAATTCTTCTTGTGGTTCTGCATGATCCTTCCTCTCCTGCTTGTCAGCTTAATTTCTTCTGCTGTGGCATGGAGTGTGTAATAGCAAATCTAGCACTCAAATTCTTCTGTTTCTTAATTATCTCTGCCCTGTCAGCTATATCAGTGAAAACAAGTTGGCATTAGACAATTCAGAAACAAGTAAACATCAAGTTGTGATAATATAGAGTCCTGCATTACTGTCATTATGGAAAAAGCTGTTTCAGAGAAGCTTAAAAAATTAAATAAGCCCAGCACTTCTAAATGGCCAAAAACCTAAGGATATCTAAATTATTCTTCAATATCTTAATCATCTGGGAGAATCATGATCTTATATAATGGCCATTTTAAATGAAAGGTTTGCTGCTCTGCACAGTTACCACTTCCTTTCTAATTGTGAATTAAAGTATAATTTAGAGTGGCTGTATGCCAACCTGACTAGAAAAATTTAGACAGTAACTCTGGTTGAAAGAGGAGGGGGGGGAAAGCAGTTAGATTTCTTTAAGTAATAGAAAATCACTCACCAAGTTGTACTTTAAAACAAAACACTAGAGCTTTAACTTGACAAACGGACTTGAATTAAACCACAGAAAAAAGTGCTTGCACTGTAAATCTTACAGGGCAGAAGTGATGGTAGGTTATCATTCTGTTTATTAGCATGCACTTTGGAGAGTTCAGGGCAAGTATGGATACGCATTCATTCCATTTTATGCCGCACATTACTGAAAACACATTCCTCATAAATAATTCATAAATGCATTGTCTGAAATTTCAGATTCCAAAAATACAACACCGTTTTCAACTTTATGGTTGCTTGGTCTTCAAAACAGAAACAGACAATTGGATGGATGGACTTCACAAACCTGATAAGAACCCATCAGTCAGAATTACACTCCAGAGGTAAATGCAAACATCTCCCAGCCTCTGATGCCTGGAAGCAAGGCCATGATGATAGACCCTGAATTTGTGCTAGCAGTCCCTTGGTAGGCAATGGGGACAAAAAGAAAGGGCAGAAGTAAATACACAGTGAGGTGTGGTGGAGAGCTAGCTGGGTAGAAATACAAAGGAATTTCAATTTAAGGTATATAAGCAGTCAAAATACAAAGACTGAATATAGCTTGTCTTGCAAAAAGCCCATTTTTCAGACCAGACTGCACTACAAACTTCAGCTCTGCTTGTTGTTCTCAGCTTTTAATTGGTATTGCTTTGTTTATGACATAGTAACTGGCATCACCTTTATGCCAGCTATGCTAGCATGAGAGGTGAATAGGTTCTTGCAGTTCATCAAAAGTCTAATTCCTGCAGAGAGCAGGTTGACCATAACACACACAGAAGAAACTGAAGTATGCTTCATAAGCTGGAGTGCTTAGGGTTTATGTACAATGTGATCTCTGTATCTTGCTGACATTATATATGTAGCTTATACTCAGTTGCTTTTTTATCTTCATACCATGCTCAGAAGCCTGACATCAGATAGCAACTGCTTTTCAGCCAGATTTGCATTCACTCGCCCTGCTCTACTCACCTCCCAGTGACAGGCACACACAATTTTGGGTACTTTATATAGAGAAACCTTTGGTGCCCAGCTCCTAGCATAACAACAGCCCGTGATCTCCCTGTGCACCAGCTCTTTATATGAACTCATTCCCTCCAATTTGCCTGAGAACAAACATTGCAACTGAGCTCAAATACTTGGCATCCCAACACACTGACTTGGGTGCAGACCATATGTGAAAAAACAATGCTCTCATAAAAATTGTATTCCAGTACCCAACTGCTGTAAAACTCCCCACTCGGTGCTCCAGCATGGAAAGACCAGGACTATCTGTCACTCCGTTCATTTCCAGGTGTGCTGAACTCTCTGGGGTAATATTTAAATCAGCTGAGATTTCATACATCAAAGATGAGGATACATAATTCAAGAGGAGCCACTGAGATAAAACAGTAGCTGTAAAAAATACGGCGTGTTGGTGGTGCCTGGTTTAGCATGTCAAAGAGGGGCCACCGCTGGCGAGGAGCTGCATGCTGCCAGCACCGAGCAGGTCGTGTGGCAGAGCAGGCACAGCCCTTGTAAGCTTCACGGGGACACAGCCACCGAGCAGCTCTGACACTGTGCAAGTACTGGGTTGTAAGGCACCCTACAGAAAAAAACAGCAGTGAGGCACGGAGCACGAGGTGCTCAGGCCTGATGTCCCTTGGCTATAGTCATCACACGCTAACAACCTCTTTCAAAAACTTTACACAGGTGGTAGGTGTCCCACTGAGATAAATTACCTACTTTCAGCTGCTGAACAGATGGGCAGGGAAGTGAAATTTTAGTTCGTTCATTCCCAGCAGTAACTAGCAAAGATGATCTCGGCTGCTGCAGGATTACTTTTCAATAACTACACACCTGCAAACAGTCCATGATTGTGTTAGAAACTACATAAGGTCATTAATACACTACAAAATAAGGCAGGACACTTAACAGCTCAAGAAACTGATGCTAAGTCTCTCTTTCCCATATTCTTCAGAATATACTCTAGGCTGAGAGAGGCCAGAAAATGTACAGAGAAGGACCTCAACAGGCAGGAAAAATGGGCTCACAAGCATCTCACAACATCCAACAACAGGAAATGCCTAGCCCTGTACTTGGGGAGGAATAACCCCAGGCATCACCACATGGCAGGTTTGACTGGCTGGAAGGCAGCTTTGCAGAGAAGGATCTGGATACTTGTTGTCCTGATACACAAAAAACCCTGAACAGAAGCCAGCAAAGGCCAGAAGTGTTGGAAGGTCGAGGGAGTTGATCCTCCTTCCCAGCTCAGCACTGGTGGGACACAGCTGGAGTGTTGTGTCCTGTGCTGGACTCTCCAGTATAAGAGACATGGACCCAGTGATGATTAAGGCTTTCATGTATCTGACACAAAAGTAAAATGTGAGAAAGCTGAGACTGTTCAACCTGGAGCAAAATGCAGCTCAGGGTGATCTCACCAGTGGGTATAAACACTTGATGTGGCAAGGAAAGGAGATGGAGCCAGGCTCTTCTCTGGAGTGTCCAGTGAAAGGACAACAATGGGCACAAATCGAAATACAGGAAATTCCATTCAAATGGAAGTAAAAAGGTTTTCTTGCTATGCAAGTGGTTGAACATTGGCACGGACTGCCTAGAGAGGTTGTTCATCAACACAGACCAAAAGAGCAAAGACTGACTGTCAAGGACTGGACACTTACCTACCACCCATGCAGTGCAGGCATGATACAAACAGGGAAGCTTAAAATACCAATCAATACCTGAAAATCAGGAATCTCCAGAAACAAATCCAAACATTAACCAAGAACTTCTGCCCAGAAAAGTTTGCAACTTATGAAAACAGAGATCATGGAAAACCTGATGATATATTTCAACAAGAGTTTTCTCTCTCTTCTCCACATACTTCACCAAATCACTTGCAACTATTCACATGCAAATTTATCACAGTGTAGCCCAAACCCCATACAATTTTTTTCTTTTTTTAATACAATGGTCATAGCCACACTGTAAAAAACTTAACAAAAAATAGTTTTAGTATCTTCCCTTTAAGCTTGCAAATATTTTCCTGGCAGAAGTCCTAAGCTAACTTTACAGCAAGATCTCTCAAAGGAAACAGAACTTTAAAAAAAAAACCTAAAAAAAAAATACACTACAAAATGAATGTGACCCAGGGACTTACCCTTCTATGCAACAACACGATCAGAGTGCACAGAGACAGTGAAGTCCGCAGGGCGTGAAATTAAAATTTTCACACAGATACAATGAAGTAATGATACAATGTTACAACCTTGGCACAAAAATCTTCTGGTTTGAGTAAAGTCAATGTCATGTGATGTTACGGTTTGTGCACCGGTAGAAAGGGTCTGCTGCTAAGAAGTTCATAACAAAACAGAAGAGGCAAAAGCAAGAAAATTGTACAGCTAATTACAATAGACCTGTACATTCTAGAGATCCAGACATCCCTTAAGATGCTCATCACAGTCTAATCTGGCTGTCAGTGCAGGCTGA
This sequence comes from Drymodes brunneopygia, assembly GCA_013400955.1. Taxonomy (NCBI): domain Eukaryota; kingdom Metazoa; phylum Chordata; class Aves; order Passeriformes; family Petroicidae; genus Drymodes; species Drymodes brunneopygia. Next base: position 63,394 of record VZTZ01031758.1, read on the forward strand.
GTTAAGAAAACACACTTATCCTTCATGGCTAGAAATCTAGATGCTGAGACGTCATTCGGAGATAAAAAAAAGATTGGCAAGGAAGGGGGAGGGAGAGAACAACTCTCTTATGAGGTCAGTTTGTTGCCTACAAACAAGGTAGATATACAGGTTCAAAATTCCAAGCATATGGATAAGAATAGGGATGCACAGAGCAATTAACAGAGTCAAGCAGAAGCTGGGATGAGCAGCAGCTGGAGCACTGTTAAAGTCCTTCTAGGAATTGTTTCACCTGTTACAGTAGAAAGAAAAGGCAGTGCTGGAAGAACACTGGCTCCTCAGCAAGGACAAGGTCATTGGAAGAAGAGAGGAGCTTGAAAAATTCTGGGCACAGCCACTTTAGAAGACCGTGCCACATCAGAGTGCACACCTGCAAAGCAAGCAACCTTCGTACCACAGGTACACCAATGCAGTCCCACAAGGAATCTCCAGATACTCAGCAGGGAGCAGGAACCATTTTATTTCTGAGAGTATGGAACAATCTCTCATAAATCATAAAGTTTCTTGTACATTAGGATGTTTCCCAGAGACCCAACAGACTGACAGACATGCATGTATTCTATAAAATATATTTGCAGGCCTGAACTGTGTGGGGGAAGAATCGGAATTCAGTAATACCGCTCATCTCAAACCACAATTTTGTGATCACAGGCACAGAAGTTAATGCATGCAAGAACTATCAGCAATATATTTCCAGTAACCCTTGTGGAAATGTAACAGAGAAAGTCAGTCTAACAGTGCAAAGGTCATTCCTTACAAGGCAAGTTCCTCATGCTACTGATCCAAGACAGTACACACAGAGAAACATACAGCCAAATGTGACTTAATAAAAACTTCAAGTCTTCAGCTTATTAATTATTTTTTCAAATTTTTCTCATTTCATTCCAGTGATTTCATTAGGTTAGACTTCTTCATCTTTATTATAAAATAATCAGAACTGAAATGTTTCAATAAACCCAATTTCTGTTTTAAGTAGTAAAAGATGATTCAACGCAGATGAAGCAAAAACGAAAGTTAAAAGTACAATGGCATTAGAGGCTTTGAGAATATACTTTAAAAGCTATTAAATGCATAGATTATATATTAGTACTCTATAATGTCTTTGATTGTTTTTTACAGAAAAAAAGAGAACTGGATCAACAATTTTTTTTTCATAGAATAATAGAATAGTTCGGGTCAGAAGGGACTTTTAAAGGTCGTCCAGTCCATCCCCTGTAATAAGCAGGGACATCTTAAACTACGTAATTTTCACTATGTTCTCCAGCACTATGGAACAAAGCAAAATACTTCAAAAGTAACAACATGGGAAGAAATGAAGGTGAAAAACAACACTTGAGTCACCACCATTAAAACAGAGAGAGCTCACTTAATAGAAGGCAGAAACAAAGAGAGAATATTCAGTAAAAGGTTTGGATTTCCATCATATTTCCAAATGATTTCCCTCCCAACACACACAGACTAAAAGAAAGATTTTTTTTTTCCCTCAGAGGGCCATATTTTAAGTACCATCCCAAAACAGATGAAAATTAACATACATGGCCCCAAACTACTGGGGAGCCAGAAACATGTTGCATGGAGAAATTTAAATGTTAAATATAATCAGTATCTACAATTAAATAAATGGTGAAAAAAAACAGCAAGACAGTGTTTTCCTTGAAGACTATCTAAATGTTGAAGAGATAGCTCTTCAGTGTTCTAGTCACAGCCCATCACAAAGCCAAACTTAACAATGATCAGTAGCGTGTCTTTTTGAAAAGGAAATGTGGCCTAGGAAGAGAAAAAACTTGCACCTGCAGTAAAAACTGGTGAACTCAGCTTGAACAAAGATCTGTAAACAGAGACTACATCACCACTCTGTTTCCCTCAACTGTATCTGAAAGCTCAAGGCATGTTACATGATTCAAGGCTCCCAAAGTAAAGCCAAACAAATAAAAACATATTCAGTTCAGTAGTTCAAAGTTCAATATTCTTTACACTGAAACATCACCATTACTTTCCCTAAACAAATATGGAATATATCTTGGCTCTCCCATTACCCTACCCCGGAAAAATCAGGGCCCAGATCTTCTGTTATTATGTCCTATCGGATTCATGACAGATATGTAACATTGTAAGATTGAGACATAAGCCCAGATATTGGGTTTATCCCAATCAGAAATGTCTTAACAAGGATGATAGGAGACAATAGGTATTTAAAAATAGATAGCTATTTAAAAATCATTATTATAATCCGTATATTAAGGATGACTTTAAAAAGCTGTATAAATTAGAGAAAATGACAACAACAATCTTGAAATATGTGGAGTTTAGAAACACGGTAATTATAAAAGGTCTGGATACGAGCTCACTGCTGGTTTCTGTCTTCATTTACATCATCTGAATGTGCCATCTCACAACTCTGTCTGATGACCACCAGTTTTTCCAATAGACAAGACAATAAAGAATTGTTCCCTACTCATTTTCTGCAGGTCACTTTTAATTTTATTAAATTCTTGTAGTATCCTAAACTTAGCCACCTCTTTTCCAAGCTGAAGAGCCCTAGCTGTGCTGTTCATTCCATAAAATCTCTCTCACATCTGGGGGCAATCCATTGAACTTCCTAGATGTGACAACCAACACACAGTAACCACTATTGAGCAAATATTTGCTACAGCAGTCTTTCACTTCAGAAGTGGAAACAATATAAAAATGAGAAAGCTTGTTAAAAACAATAGTTGCACTAGGGCTCCAAAAATGGATATTCAATCAATAAAAAAAGACTTCAGAAGGATGAAAAGAAACTTTACCAGTTTAAGTGAAACAGTAAACTGTCTTCAATTCAGGTCTAAATAAAGACAATGGAACAAACGGCTAAGAAGAAAGCCGTTCAAAGAAAGTTCAAGCCGTTCAAAGAAAGTTCAAGAAAAGGAAAAAAAAAATACCACAAACCCACAACCAAAAAAAAACCCCAAAAAATCAAACCCCACAAGGAATTCCAGCCAAAGACTAAGGATTGTTCAGCTGAAAGCATTAGTCCAGTTTTAAGTATATAAAATATATGAAGTTTAAGTTAAAGCTAGAAGGAAATGAAGTTACAAAAGGAACAGGGTGATAAAGCCACAGCAGAAAAACTCAGTGAGATGAACATATATTCACCATGGCGGAACTTACAAAGTTTCTGAAGTTACAGAGGACACAGTGAAAGACCTGTTTGAAGCTGAAATGTCCTGCAAATAAATTACAGAACAAACATGAATGAACAATAATGGATTGCTGGGATCAGCTGGTACTCACTCAAACTTCTGAAGGAGCTCAGGTATGAAATAGCTGAGCTATAAACTGTAGCATGTAAGTAATTGCCTAAAACTACTTCAGTTCTGGGCAAATGCAGGAATTTTTTTTTTAAGTGCTCTGGAAAGATGCAGGAATCTACAAATGAAGAGGTCTAATATTTAGAACAAGTAGATTGATAGAAATTATAATAAAGAATCAATAAACTCGACATATGGACAGAGACAATATAAAGTCTTCATTCACTGGGGAATCTCTTCAAGATTCATAAGAGTATAATGCATCTAAAAAAGGAAAATACATTTTATTTAGTCTGACTGGAGTTCCAAAAGTCCTTCAGCAAATCTCTTACCAAAGACTTAAAAGTTGACATGAACTAAGAGAAAAATCCATTATGGACAGATAACTGGTTAAAACTCAGGAAATTAAGAGAAAATATTAAAACTGCTCTGTTATAAAGTGGCCAGAGAGGTCACCAGTGGAGTCTCACAGAAATCTGTTAGGGCCTGAACTCTTTAATGCATTCACAAGTGGCCTAGAGAAAGGACAAATAAGGAAGAGACATTCGCTGATGATACTATGCTCTTCATGGTAGCTCAAAGAAAAGTTTCATGTCTTTATTAAGGCAGAAAACTAGAATATCACAAAGGCTTAAAAAAAGTACATTAAAAACTGGAAATGGGGCAAATCAGACACTATAAAGCACTGTTTACTGTCCTTAAGTGACAGAGAGGCAGGAATTTATTTTGGAAGCACGGAACTCATCAGCTGTAAATAACTGATGGAACACCTGAGAAGACAGAGCTGTGTCTGCCTGCTGAGACCATCCCCTGGTGCATGGCAGGGATGGGACAGGACTGGTGCAGTGCCCTGCTCAGACCCAGAATCACTGCAGTACCACACACCAGTGTTACAGGGTGTCACCAGGGCACAACAGTTCAAAAGAGGACTCTCCAAAGCAGTCAAACTTCCATCACCATTTTATCGAAAATTTTACCACACCACAAGTTCATGTGCTGCTGAAACAGATGCTGCATGTGATAACATTGGGACGAAGTGTTTAAAATCAGGGTAGCATAGTAGGCCTGAGCAGCATGTTCTAGATGTAATCATTAGTAAATATAATTATTTGGGAGGGGGGTGGCAGAAAGGGGGGAGCTGAAACTTATGCTTGAGTAAAAACAAAGGAGCTGAAACTTATGGTTGAATGAAAACAAAGGGGGATTGAAACTTGTGCACGGTAAAAACAATAATACAATAGCATAATGTCGAGTTAGTGATTAACAAATGATCGTATGAGAGTTATGTATAAAAATGCTTTGATTCTGGAATTATGTTGAACTCTTGATTTGGGTGTCTTACCCAGGGTTCCAGCGCTCTAATAAAGCACCTTCATATAATCATTCTGTGATTATGTGTATCCACGCTAACACATGTTCTCAATCAGGCATACGCACTCCCTGTCCCAGAGTGGAGGGCTTTATATCTTTGATGCCTAAGCCCTCTGATTTATAGTGCAAGCATTAAAAGTATATTAAATGGTAAAAGTATATTAAATATAAAAGTATATTAAATTAAAAAGTATATTAATACTCAGGGCACTGACCATGCAGCACATAACCCTGCATTTGCCTCCAATCCCTAATGAAAATATGAATGACAACTTATTTTTAGTCCCACTTATTCAGCTACAAGAGGGATAAGGTATCAGTCTGTGTTACTCCAGGTTTATTTTACTGCTCATGGGATAAGAGGTATCACCAAAAGGATATCTAGCTGGTTATTTGGCTGGTTCTAAAGTAAATATTGAGGGTAACCATCTCAGTTGTCTCAGGATAAGCCAGATGAATTCCACCCTAACTACACCATCATCACAGTTAAATATCATTACTACATGGACTAGCCAAGCACAAAGATGTGCTGTGGCAAGATCCTGCCCTAAGGAGTTTACAGCCTGAAAGGCCCAAGAAAGTGAAAGAGAAAAGAAAAAGGGAATTTATTAACAAATATGTAATATGTAATATGGCGGAAGGATGGCAGAGACATCTTTTGGAATAAAGGCTTTTTAAAGTAAGATGCAATTATCATGCATATATTATTCATCAATTCCTTCCATCTCAAAAATAAAACAAACCTCCAAAAAAACAAGAGGAAATGCCTCTGAAAGATGAGAAGAGAAATTACTCCAGTACTAGGAACAGAACAGCTGCTTAGAGAACTATGCAGACAGGAATCAAGACTGATCATACCTTGCCAAGCTCTGTAGAAATTGCCAGTAATTCTAAAAAAGTTTTTAAAAGTACAAGGCAGAACACTCAAGGTATCAGTGCAGGAAAAAGAGACAGTAAAATAATTTTTTTGACAAAGGAGTAGAGGAAGATACAGAGGAACTGAAAATATTTTGAGGCTGTTTTCACTGCTGTGATTACAAATGCAAATAGGAATCACATCCAATGAACCAAGATTTGACGTGGTATTTGAGAACCTGCAAATGCACATGGGGAAAAATTGCAAAAAATAATAATTAAAATAATAATGAAAATGATGCAAAGAGTTAAGTCAGTTTCATCACATGATTTTTACTCTATTTTCCTTTGCTTATTATTACTTTCAAACTACAATCAAGTTATTGTCATACCACTGAATGATGGAAACCTTGCCAACTACTTCAAAACTGACACGTTTTCTACTGCACTGAGCATTCCCAGAAGACATTTCCCCTCATTTTAATACAAAATCCTGTCAGATCTATGGAGCTGAAAAAAAAAATGTGTAAAGGATATGTAGCTGTAATAGACCTCCCCCAACTAGTCAAGTTTGGAATAAAAGATGATCAAAAAAGACTCAAAGATCCAGTGCTAGATTAATGCAAATATCTGCTTGTTTGGAAGTGTACTTTTTGATTAAACTGGCATACATCAAGTACAATTAGAAGGGTTATTTATAACTAAGAAATACATAATTCTGCATTTTAATGAGGGTGACAATTACAGCCAACAGTTGGTAATTAACATTAATCCTTTTGCACTGCAAATCAGAATTTCCCGATATGATTTTCATTGTCAGCAATGGACACACCGAAACTGTTATTGCAAAGTAGCTATTAGGTAGGCTGCTCTGACACAAATAGGTGTTCCTGTTACACACAGTAAAGAAAGAAGCCAATGATGTGTTAAATTTGATAACCTCAGATGTAAATACAGAATGTCACTTCAAAATTTACTTGATGTCTACAACACAAAATATAATCAAGGCTTATCATTTTCATGGCTGAACCCAATTCCAAGTTTCCCAAGAGCCAGGCTTCATAGGTGAAATCTGATTTCAACACAAGCTTGAAATCTCCCATTGTTAAATTTGGTTTAGATCCTAACCCTGGGTTCACATCTGCATATCCCCGTCGAGACTTCGAAGCTTTTAGTGGTTGTAACCAAACAGAGCAGATAAGGAGTAGCGTTTGCCCAGCCAGTATCAGTTTCCAGCAGAACTCTGGAGCAACTACTAAAGACAGGAATAATCACTACTGAAGGATTTGCAACTGTAGCAAAACCTTATTGCAAGTCTTTCCTTAAGCAGGTTATCAATTAAATTTTGGTACTCAAACCCACTGAATTTTAAATCTGTCTTCCCAAATTGCTTTAATGTATTTCTATTCCTTGAGTAAAAATTTATCTGAAAGTAAGTTCCATGTCTATAACAAATGTTGACCTTATTAACACTTCTGTTTCTGGTATCTGCGATCCTCAGAGAGATGATTTAGATTTGCTACGTGTGTCTTTCCAAAAGAGAAGGCATTTCTGTCTTAGCCTTTCAGCTGTTGTCTTTTCAGAGAGAAGCAATAGAACTCTTTTCATACTGCTCTTTAACAGGAAAAGAGACCTAGCCCAAATCCTATCTGAGGCACAAGATCACAATGCAGCCAGTAAATTAAACCTCTAGAAGAGCGCTGAGGTGTTCACCACCTGGGTCAGGCAACTGGAGGGGGATCAGTGTCAGATACAAGTAAATGCGAAGATAGAAAAGGAGAACTGTGAGCTGTAAGCCAAGAAACCTACAATACACTTCTTACAAAGAGCTGTAAAATTCACATTTATTTTGTAAGTATGAGATAGATGGGTTATTTCTACATACAGAGGTGCCCAACTAAAATCAAGATAAGTGATATTAATGTCCTATGGTCAGTATTATTGAACCTCGAAAGCAATAAAGTATGAGTCGATAAATATTACATTTGCAACATAGTTAACATTCTTCTACTGTCTCTGGCACTTATTACACATTGTAACCGCAAGTCTACAATACATTATTCATATTTGGGGTGTCACTGAGTGATGGATTGCTGTAAGAGAGGCTGTCCTTTAAATAAATCAACAAATAAAAATGCAAATGTTAACATTTTCAGCCACAACTTTTTCCATCTTGAATGGGGAATGAAAATTTCACATTATATCGACAGCCAGCAGAGAGAACAATTAACAACCTACACTGTGAATAAGAGAGATTAATTTGCCAATGTCTGGTTTTATCACTTGCATATGGAACTACATTGGACTTTTTGCACTGCTGGCTCTCTCAGGGAGTAGGCAAAACTTGCATCTCCCACCACAATCAGAAACTAACTCACCACCCTACTCCAAACACACTTTTAATCTCTTTAAATGATCCCAAGTTAAATCTGGAATGAAAGTTTTCTGCTCCCTTCAAATCTTGAGTGGTTTCTGATCCTAGGGGCAAAAAACCAATTCTATTTCTTTGGCAGTGCTTGCTTAGACTCTACAGTATAAGGAACTTAAGAAATCGTCTTAAGTTGATATCCATATTTAAGCATCCAAAAAAAAAAATCAACTACCACATAAGTAAGGCAAAAGCTTGAATCTCATCACCGTCATATTTCCTAACAAACAGCACAACAGATCTACTTTAGACTATTCCAATGTGCATTATTAAGTATAAAGTTCTGCACATTATATTTTACATCAGATATTAATTTGCTTAAAAATCCCTGAATACACATTCACCTGAGATGTGCTGGGCAATTGGGTAAATAGTTTTGTTTTCAAAATGTCCCCAAACACAAATTTACACAATACAATCTGTTTATAAGAACTCCAACAGGCCACTGTAGTCTAACAGATAATAATACAGCTCAAATACAGCATCCATATTGCAAGAACTTCTAAATCACTTCTTTTAACAGCACAAGAAACTTCACTTCAAGACAATGCATTCAGTAAGTAGGAAAGCTTTGATTTGAAACTGCAACCAAAACCCACAAACTTAATATTGAAATCCCTGACTATCACACAGTTCTTTAATTTACCTGTTCCTAAATTCGTTTTGTCCAAAGTGAAAAACACTACAGGAGAATTATCTGTTTCCATGGTGAGCAGAACAAACTTTGCCTGTGTCTTTTTAAGTGTTTCATTTCTGCAGTGTTATAGGACTTACTGTGCCAAACTCAACACTACATGGGGAGAGCCTGACAATTGCAACAGGGCTGTAATCAAATTAAATAGTATTTCCAAATGTACAATTTATAACTTACCTTTTTTCCCCCCCAGAAATAGCTGAATACTTTAATTCAGAGCAGTTTCACTTTCTGTATGCAATACAACATTTGTTTTGCTGAAATCAGTACCTGAGTATAGCTAAGGTAAGATCTAGTTCAAGTAAAAACTTCATTACTAAATGAAAGCATCAAATATGCCAGTACTTCTCCTGTCCAGCTCCCCTCCAGTTCAGCAGAAACACAGACTCTCTCTTCTAGGCAAACACCAGTTATGAAAAAACATACCTAGTCACCAAAAAGGTAACATTTAACACAATCAGAGTAATCAAGCTTCAGGAACAAACCTACTTTTCCAAATTTGCCCTGCCCCAATCTTGCCTGTGAAGTTTTTTCCAAATATATTGGCTTTGGTCTAGATAAATAAGCACATGGCATAGAAGAGCTTTCCAGACCTGCTGTGAACATAATTTCAGGGGCCTCATGCAGGTGTAGGCACTTGGCTTGAGAACACTAGATAACCAAACTTGCAGTGTTTGGCCGTGTTATGGAAGGCATGCACAGAAGCCTGACAGGCAAACAAATTCACTATTAGCCCAGCTCTAGATGCCAGATAAGGAAATGCTGAGGTTTTCTTTTTCTCTCAGAGATAACACTGAAATCACCTTGTGCACACTTATTTTGCAAGTCTGGTCCTTCTACAGGTCTAGCACTAAGGCTCTCAAGGTTTACATCTACCTTCTGGGGACACACACTTCTTGTTCATGACATGATTCATTCTGAGACAGAGAAGAAAGTAGGACTGCAGCAATTCTTTCTCAAGCAGGAAGTAGCTGTAACACACTGAAGCCTCCAGTTGAGCCCTGCCAAGGCAGGCTATCACGCCAACACATCTTCTACCTGCCATGCCTGCTTACCCAGCCAGCCCTTCCCAGGAGCTGTGCTAGCACCCTGGTGCCTCTCGCTGCCAGGGAGCTTCTGTCGCTTTCCAACACCTTCTCTCTGGCAGGCTTTCCAGTGCTGCTGCTGCCGGGTGCCAGGGTTTGTGCTAGTTAAAGCTGGCACAAACACGAGTTGAATCTAGTCCTATAAATTTAAATAGTCAGAAGTAATTAGGTTTACATGTACTGCTGAATAAATAAATTTGCTCTTAGGCTAGGGCTTTGTGTTGCAAGTTTCAGATCTGTGCCAACTGTTGTGGTTAAGCTGTTAACCCCCCCAAATCACAGATCATAATGAACATGCTGACAAACCCTAACTTTAGTGGCACAAAAGCAGCAATAATTCTCAATATTGATTAATTTAGTTAGTTAAACCTGCAGTCTAAGCTTATAACCATTCAGTGATAAATTGAGACTGACCTGCTGCCCAAGCAGGTTTTTTGATGAAGGATAGATTCAGCTTTAGGTCTCCCCAGAAATACTTGTCCATTTAACATTTTCAATTAGAGAAGGCCAGGAATAAGGGAAAGCACAACATGGCTGTTTAACCTAGTCAATTATACCTACAGCACCAACAGTGAGAAAGAAAGGGAGGAAGCATGGGAGAAAGTGCCCAGAAATACAGGATTTTTCATCAACTGGTAAAATAATACTTTAAAGATGACAGCTAATCAGACTCCTTTTACTGATCACTTTACCTGGTATGATTTCTAACAGCATATTTCAACAAATATTTTACTCCCCTCTGTGGAAAAGAATAGACCATCAATCCTCTTGAACAAAAATCCTTTTTCTGAGCAGTCATCGTATGATGTGCATAATTATATCTACTCCTCAGTGCTTGAATGGAATCTCAACCTAGCACTATTAGCAGTATCAAGCAGTATCTTTACACACACTTTATCTGCTGTGACTGCCTTGCAAAGGTAACCACTGCTTCTAAGAGAAATACACAGGCAATCTTTTGGTTTCTGTTAAACATACAGCTACTTGTGGGAAACAGCCCGATCTAACCCAGTTCTTAAATCCTCTAAGAATTATCATCCCTTCCATCAGAAGAAAAAAAAAGTGTTTCCCTAGCAAGTAAGTACAAATTTGTCAATATTGATAGTGGTTTTTCACCTATTATATATCCCAAGTTCTCTCAGAAGATAGAAATAAACTGCCAGCTGCTGCCAAGAATACAGGGATGATATCAAGCATACATTTTCCAACTCCACTGGGCCAAGAGAAGATTAAATCTGACTCTAGCCCTCTCATCCTCCAAGAAACATTTAACTATTCTCATGAACAGTTGCACATTCCTGTTGTGCCACTGCAAATTTATCTAACTAGTGGTATAAAATACTGCAAGTTCGTATTTCAATCTGCTTGTATTTTGTTGCTTAACTAAAGATTTTGTTATGAGAAAATGGGGGATATGATAAAGAAAAGCAGGGATTGTATGCTGTTCTTCTAGGCATTTACCACTGGAAATGTAATCCTGCCTAAAGAAGGCAAGTTGTTTTCAGACTCGTAAGCATAACAACAATGCTGCTTTCAGTTTCTTCATCGGAACAGAAGTGATAATGCTGCTTTTCCAGTGCATTTAGTGCAGATATATAGTATAATCAGGAATTGCTGACTTAATGTGATTTTGTTGCTTGTCATTAAACATAAAATAACTCTCATACAAAACATTTTAAAAGATATGCCATTTGGTAAAAATGGGGGCGGGGGAGGAGGTGGGCAAATGAAGAGATTAAAATCTACGAGCGGATGTAAAACCTAACGGGGTTAACATTGTCCATTAAAATTATTTACAGAGGTATTTAATGTGTCAGGACTTGGAACATAAAATACTTTCTGTTCAAAATCTAAGTAAAATTAAAATGTTAGAACTTGGCATATTCTTGCTTTTCTCATTCTCACATGCAACTTAAGGCTTACTATAAATGTCAAAAGGATAGGTTGTAGTTTATATTTTTCAGCTTGTGCTAATATGAAACATCATAGAAATTCAGTCACTTCCCTCCATCTAGGAGAATTTGATGGTTGTGTTTGCAGAATCTTAAACCAGAGATTACCCAGTAGCTTACCTTGAAGGGTCATGCTGAATCGGTGATACAGCTGTGGTTGCAAGCACTTTGCTGCTGCCCATCAACCCAGGAGATACAGCTGCATCCTTCCTAGGTCCTGAAGTTGTCCCTGTGGAATGAAGCGAAGACAAACCAGGCATCAGAAGCTAGCAATTTTGGAATAGATGTTTCTCAATTCTGCATTATTACAGAACATTGGGAGAAAAACTGAAACAGTTTTCAAGTGACAAATATACACAGAGAAATGACAGAGCTCATCAGTCAACAGAACTGTGCTCAGCATCCATTTCAGGACCATGCAGAATCAAATCTGTAGAATAAAACACACTCTGCAGCCTCCATCTTACTGCCCAGAGTTTGACAGACTTGCACTGTTATTATTTCTTAAGTGGCCCACAGGATTCAGTGTATTTCACAGATGTGGTTCTCATGACATGCTGTAAGATGTTAGTTCTCCAAGTGTAAATATCACTATAACAGTGTTTTTGTTTAAATAAAGTAGAACTGAGAGTCCATTCTGTTTTCCCACCTCCAAATAACTCTTGAATTACAAAATAGTCTAGGTTTAAAGGTGAAGTTTGGAGGTCATGTAGTTCGATCCTCCATTCAAACAGCATCAACAAGTTTCAGACACTTGTCACATTAGATGCTGAATGTCTCCACTGAGACAACTTCTCTGGGAAACTCCTCTGGTTCCACTGTTTGACCATCCTCATAGTGAAAAATGTTCCCTGTATAGCTAATCAGAATTTTCTGAGTTGTGACTTTTCCCTGCTGTCTCCTGTGTGGCTGATAATGACTTCCAAGAAGTCTCATTCCCTTTTCCCTACACCCTCTCCTAAGGGAGCTGAAGCAAGAAGGAAGGTCCATGCTGAATCACCTCTTCTTAAGGCAGAATGCACCAGCTTTCCCAGCCTCTTGCTTCAGCCCCATGGCTGTTCTGCCAGACTTCCTACAGTTTGTCAATGTTGTCCATGCACTGTGAAGTCCCAGACTGAACACAGCACTTATGGACACAGTCTCACTGAGCTAAGTAGGGGGGAAGGGTCATTTCAGCACTCTGATGACCAGAGCTGTGTGATTATGGCCCAGTAAGAGGTTCTGTTACTCCATCACATAGGCACATCACTGACTCTTTGATCTTCAGCAGGACACTCCGTTCTTTTCTGGCAAAACTGCTTTCAGCATTGTCCTGCTACACAAGATCAGTTCAACCCAGTTGAAGGAACTGGCATTTCCCTTTGCTGAACCTAAAAAGGGTTCTGTCAAACCATTATCCCAACCTGTTAAGGTGTTTTGAATACTGCGCCCTGCTCTCCAGCACACTGACTGCTTCCCCAAGCCTGCAGACTTGCTGAAGGTGCATCCTGTCCTGCTGCCCAGGTTGCTGATGTTAAGCAGCTAAGCACTATGAACTGGCTGCCAGCTGGACTCACGACAACCCTTGAAGGCTGGTGGTCCAGCCAACTTTTCATTTGCTCACCTGAGAACTGAGTTTCATTGATCAGCTTTAGTAAGACAAATAGCATGCAGGCAAATAAGAGGTAAAGGGCAACAGAAAAATGAGGAGCTATCTGATCTACCACACAAAACCCTGTGGATTTGGGCTTTTTAAATCTAGTCTAATTAGTTGTGTGCAACCAGTATCACTTAACTAGAGTTAGTATGGGGAAAACTAAACATATCAACAAAAAATGAATTAAAGCCTATGTTTAGCTCTTTATGTAACCTTGTGATGACCAAATATTTCTCAGCTCTGAGAACAGAAGCATTATGTATCAGCCATGCTGAAACATGAAGCAACACAAAGTTGTAATTCCAGCTTCAGTATATAGATGTCCAAGGAATTATTTAAAACAATGCATTGATCTAAGGTTTATACAAATAGATACAATTCAGTAAACCCACACGTTTTAAGATGCATTTGAGAGAGACTAATAAAAAACACGTTATCACCCTGCTACAATGAACTGCGCTTCAGTACCATGCAATGAAAAAATGTTGCCTAAGAAAGAGTTAATTATCAGTGAAGGAAGTCTTGGAAATATCATGGGGATATATGCTGATTGTGTGTCCCTGATAACTTGATAGTGTGCCAATCCATGATGAGAAGAGTGGGTACGCATATAAAGACTGGAAGCCTCTTGCTTAGAGTTTTGACTTTACAATCGAATCAGAGATATTTGGAAATCACTTGACACCACATGACAGTGGAATGAGGCAGCTGGATTTTAAGAAACTAATACCAAAGTAATAAAAATCTTGTTAACATGGGAGAAAATATTCCATTGCTAATACAAGAAAAGGCTGGCACACCATCAATGTACTACATCCACAGCAAACGAGATGTATCTTTGCAAAAAAAGAAAATATATGGACTCAGAAGTGGCCAAGACAGCCTCAAGGGGACTGTTCAAATACCCAAGTTTGAAAATACTACCAGAGTTAGAAACAGAAAACAAGAAAAGGAACTCAGCAGGAATTTACTGACGCTGTTAGGCTGCACAGACATAAAGCAGAGGCATCAAGAAATCCCAAATAAATGTATATCTAAAAAAGAAAAAAAAAGTTTAAAAATTCATCTTGGAAAAAGCATGCAAGTCTTTTGAAGGAAAAGAAACACTTGTTCCTAACAAGCAAATATATAAAGATTATTAAATCAATAATATTCCCAAAAATGTCCAAGCTACTACTAATTTTAAAATATATTATGAGAAAAAAATTAAGGAAGGGAAAACTGGCAAGTAGAGGATAATGAAGACCCTGTTGATGTATAATATCTGCCTATAAAAAGCTGATGAAAAGAAACTACCAGGGGAAAAAAAAAAGATACAAAGTCTTTAGTCTGAAGGATATATATTTCAGGGCTAAAGGGAATTAGTTAATGAATTTATGAAGTGACTGGTAATTATTTATGAAAAGTCATAGAGAACTGGGGTGATACAAATGACAGCAAATTAATTAGATTGCAGGTGTTAGAAGACAGTATGAGACTGGAGACATTGCAGATGATCCAGAGAAGCAAGAAACGTGGAAAAAGAATAGACACATTTACCCCTGGAAAAAAGAAAAAGCTCTTACATAGTATGGTAATTTAAATTCTGACACCAATGGAAAGAACCTGGAGCAGTAAAGAACAGCAAAAAAACCCTAGACATAAGCTTGCAAGGCAAGCTACACCCAAAGCAATTATAAATGTCTCCTAAATGGTAATGTTAAGAATACTATTTTCAATTCAGCTAACTTGGTACAAAAATGATTTAAAGTAGATTAAAGAATCATTTGAGAAAACTCAAACAGCCGTATATTTCTGCTTGAAAAACAGACAACTAAAACATTATAAAAGTAGGGAAATACAGCAGTCTATATTTTAAAAGTGTAAACATTAAGAATGAAGAAATATGGTTGAGGCTGGTTCAAGCAGCAATGGAATGAAAGTAAGCAATGGGAAATCTAGGTTGATAATCATAAAAGAAATCTTCATGACTTGAATAATAGTAATATTCATAAGACTTAACATTTATACAGTACTTCACATCTTCAAAGCACTTCACTAATATTAACTAATTACTCTATTCAATTGTAGGGAAGAGTCTTCCCTCAAGGGAAGAAGTTCCAGATCCTGAATCCCTAAAGAAGCTACATTAGAAAAACTACCGAAAAAACAAACACTATTTAGAGAAATCAGCCCCTGGAAAAGTACAGGGCTAAAATGAGCTAAAATAATTTTCCTTCTCTGGCTTTTTCTTTTGCATATGAAAAAGGAAACTGTGCATGCTATCCAACATCATGCAGAGGTTATGTCCAACAAGAAGCAAAGGGGAAAATAGTTCTTTCTTTTGTTTCAATGAAGAGGTATTTCAGGAAGGGTTTGTAAAGAGAAATACTTTAAACAGAAATATAGAGAATTGCCAAATATTGCACAGGGTAATGGATGTAAGTTTTCCAGCGCCACAGCAAAATTTTCCAGAGCAGAAAGGAAGAGAAACACACATTTCTGTACTCCAGCACTTTTTAACTAGACAAGTTGTTAGATTTTAGTACACATTGACATAGCTGGTGGTGACACCAATAAAAGCAATTTACTGCTGAAAGGATCTAAGACTTCAGGATTGCTTCAGCTGCTTAAAGTTTTGCTGGTAAAACTAAAAAAGTTTGACTACAAGACACAAACACCTGCTAAAGCACAGGAATAAAAACTAAGGAGCAAGCAGAAACAGAAGACAAAATCAACAGTGAAGGAATAAAAATTGATTTCCTAAGTTGATCCAGTAAATTTCTACCCTGGAAAGAGACCAGAAGTGACCCTTTCCACTCCACAAGGTGAAGGGACCACTTAACAATGCTCTTCTCCCCATTACTAATCATCGTCAGGGAGAAAAAGTGGATTTGTTAGGAAATCACCCTTTTCAAACCCACTGTTGTCACAGCAAGTGAGCAGTCCTGTAGGCAGGAAAGCTTTCCACTACTCCAGGATGGGGACGGCTTCCTGATTAAAAATTTTAAACCTGATAGAAGTGCCTGTGTTGCTCTGGAGGGACACTACTACTGATACAGCCTGTGGGACAGCAAGCCCAAGGGCTCGCATCAGCACTTGACTGCACTAAGGTGTGCTTGGATAGAGACACCGATCCTGGAGAACATACAATTTAAATAGACCAGACTGATACAGACATGAGAAAAAATAAACCTCTGTAGCAATAGGTCAGCATCTGATGGTCAAGAAGTTTTCAGCTGAACATGTTCCTGTACACAGCACTGCTGTGTTCCGAACCAAACACCACCTTCATTTATTTGGCTAAATGACATCAAGTTGCATGCATCAAGGTATCACCCTGTGGACTTCATTCCCCTTTCTCATACTGCATTGAACCAGAAATCCCAGGTCAGCAGCAGATGGGGATATCCAGCAAAAGCAAGGACAGAGCCAACTAAGTCCAGGCTATTCAGAATTAAAAATCTTGACATTATGTCCTGGTGATACCCTTAAATGGAAAAAACACTTTACAAGTGTGTGTGCTTGCTAAAGCAGTCCAAATATATAACAGAAGGAATCCAATTAAAAAGGTACTAAATACAGAAGACTTCAACTTCAGTGATTAGTGCAAGGTAATTTGCCTTGTGATAAACAACCATTCAAATCAGTAATAGACCTGAGGTTGTTCCACAGCTTGAAAGCATTCCTCTGAACTTTATCTGCTATCACAGTAAGTGCCAATGTTTGTAAGTCAGATTTTGCCACTCAGCTGTACACCACAAAAGCCAGCAATCCCAGAAAATGCTTGCAAAAGATGCCCACCATCTTCAGAGATCATGCTGACCATTACAATCACTAAATCAGCATAGGCACAGCTCAGCTGCTATGTGCAAAAGCCAGATGCAACTTGTAACTTCTCCTCAGTCCTACAAAATGAAATGAATGAATGAAGAAGAGGCCAGGTTGGATATTTTCCCCTGAATCTATGGAGAATAAATTACTTTTGGGAACTACCCCCAGCCAAAGAACAAAACCCATCATCCAGCTGTGAAAAATCCTAGTTTCATCACTGCAGCATAGAGAAGAAGGGAGGGCAGAAGGAAGAGGAAAAGAGAAGAAAAAAAAATGATAGCTGCAAAAAACCATAAAAGAAAACCATCAGTGAAAATTGCCCCTGAAACTTTGCAGAATTGTAACGGCTTTCTCTTGCTTAAATTGATTGGTGTAGCAATGTTATAAAATGACTATTAGGATTCATTGTGCACAACAGAAAGTGTGAAATGTCAGCAGACTATACAGCAAAAGTAATGGGTCCTGAACCCCTGTTAGTCAAAAATGATTTTGTTTCAAATTAGAAATTGATTTTTTTGGACACAAGCCCTTTACAGGCTTCCAACTTTTGTAGCTGTGCCTTGGAAGAGATTAACCTCAGCCACTGTTTGGGTCCAGGCTGATGATACCCTTTTGAAAGTTTCTTCACAGGGACTGCTTTTTAATGTTGGTACGGTCTTAACCAATAACACTAGTTATTTGTTCCTTTGAGAACTGCACCACATTTCTTCTCATTTTGCCATTTTCCTTATTTTTATGCTGACATATACAGCAAACTGGCTGACAAGTTAAAATAAAAAAATAAAAAAAAAAGCTACTTCATAATTGAACCAAGGATTATGTTCAAGGCTAAGCAGTGAAACATCCAAGCTGCTTTTGTTCCCAACCTTTTCTCTTCCTAAGAGAGAAAAGATTGCTTCTCTGCTCCTTAAGTGGAGACACTAAGCTAAGGGCAGGATTGGTTCTAGCAGTACAGACATCCCTGTGTGGCAAAATAGCAGGTTGTGATGGTGAAGTCATCACTCAAGGAGGAAAAGAATGCAAAGATTACATTTAAAGAGCAAACCCCACTGCACTTATTCTCACTGCCTTTTGGGAAAGTTAAAAAACAAATCATTGAAGGAGCTTTCTGAGATTAAGGGGCTACTTTTTTCTCTTTCATCAGGAAGAGCAGACAGGATCACCACTTGTTATTTAAAATATTTTTAGTTTAAATGGAATTACCACTTTCTCTTAGCTTGTTTTAAACACCTGCAAATCTCTTCCTTCAATTGTGCATTTTACTGATATCCTTTTGAACACACCAGCACACCCATGGCCCTACAATATGCTTCCCCTTACCTTTCCTGGACTTGGTGCCTTCCCTCTTGGTCTGCATTACTGGGCTTGGCCCATCATCCACGTTTGCACCAAAACCAACTGCCTTCTTCCCTGAACTGCTCCCATGACTGCTTCCTGGTTTTCTGGAGTTTTTGCTCACCGGAGGTGTCCTCAGTAAATAATCTTCATGTTTCAACACTGGGACACTGGGAAGAAAGAAAGACCGCACTGTTACATGATGCATTCAGCCCATCAACACTGGACCCAGCTCTCTACCCATCTTTTACTCCCCAGAAGCATAAACATCATGCTGCTGGGTTGAGCTCTTGTTGAATCCACTTATAATTTCTGAAAGCAGGACGCCTAAGGCTTGAAGAGTTACCAACCACTTTATCAGGAGTCTTTGGTTATCAGCAGCCAGCAGCACCCTGACAGCTGTATTTGGAGTTTTGTGGCATTGGGCACATTGCCTAAAGCATTAGGTCCTGGATTTCTCTACTGGTTAGGACACCACCAGTGGTATGAAGACATGCAAAGTACTTTGTCCAGCACAATGGGCCAAAACTGGAAGAAAGAGCAATTTAAAAAATGTTCACTTTTCTAGAATAAAGTAGAAATGAAGAAGATTATGTGAAGAGGAATATGAAATTTCAGTTTGCAAAAGGGAAGCAGATCACAGAATCACAGAATCATTTCTATTGGAAAGGACCTCTGAGAAACACCTGAGTAGAATTGCAAACACCATCACTAAACCACATCCCCAAGTGCCACATCTACATGTTTTTTAAAAGCTCCCAGGGATGCTGAGAAGCTGATTCAAGAAGAAAATGGGTGAGAAGAGAGGAGACAAAGAGGTGAGATGAATGAACGGAGGTACTTCTAAAGAGGATAGAGAATGTATGAGCAAACTGGTGGGAGAGCATCTGGTGCAGAAGTGCAGCACTTAGAAAAAAGCAAGAAAAGAGAACCAGAGCCTTTATGGTTCAAGAAGAACTTCAGGAGGCAAGAGGCAAATCTGGTGATGGGGAGCAATCATGACCTCAAGCTCTGCAGACACAGGTATCTCAAAATGGTCAGGGCTATGAAATGTACAGGAGACCATGAAGACCCACATTTCTCTCAGTAAAAACAACCTACTGCCCTCAAATTCTGATCTCTGGTAAATAACTAACTGCTTTAAATGACAATTCCCAACATACGTAAGTCATCAGTCCCTGTCATAAAAAGCCCCTTTAAAAAAGAAATTAAAAATATAAAAAAGTATCTTTGTATTATCCACATGAAATTATACAATTTATCCCAAGATTGTATCGATCTACTTGCAATCATGAAAGTGACAACTTCCCTAAGTTATCAGAAGATTAAACAAGTCTTAACAGTTGAACTCTGTGATCCTAGAGGTCTTTTCCAACCTAAACCATTCTATATTTCTATGATAAATCTTTTTCCTGTTTAAGCACCAAATTTTGGCAACCCAAAAACTGTCACTGAGTTTTTATTAGTTAGGATACAGCTTCATGGAGGTTGAATCACAAGAATCTTTTACTTAAAAGCTTGCACTAACTGAAGTTACTGTAGATCTCAAGGAAAAGCAGGAAATTATAGCTAAATTAAAAGTTTCACATCAACCTGCTGTATAAGACATTTTTAATAGGGCCCACTGAGCCTGTTGGACAATTAGTATTACTCCTGTATTATTAATGCAGAACAGTATATAATGGCTTATGACCTATAATAACTGACTGAAGTGTTGGATATAACTTCTCCAAATAACCTCCGTTTACTTTAGGGCTTCTAACTGTGTGACCACTAATAATACTGCAAAGTGTTTTCAAAATATATGGTGGACTAAATTAGTATCTTACTGGAATTATACAAAATTATTAACCTACTAATTCCGGCAACCCCAAGAGCAGCAAGAGGTGGTTTTGGATGCTAGCAACTGCGTAAAGAGGCTTAAAGGTGTAATATTTGACCAGATTTCTCTGATAAAATGGGATTTGATATTCCACTTGCCTGTACTTGGATGATTAACAGCAATTAAAGAAACAGTGAGGTTGTTATTATTTGGATGCTTTTTGAGTTAAGTACATTTGATTACAACCTACAGTTGTCAGGTGAAGACAATGACCTTTGGCTTGCAGATAAGGAGGTGATTACTTGACTGGGTCTTATGAATGCAGTATCTTCTACACAGTGCAGATACCTCTATAATACTGAGTTCTGTTTTAAATATTGCAGTGGCAGAGGCAATGCAAACAGAAACAGACACCAAGAAGTTACATAAGCTAAGGTATAATAAATAACAAAAGCAAGTGTATTCACATTTATAACCTCAATAAACAATTAGAGTCCCATTGTTTAGTATATAATAGAAGACAGCTCATGCTAAAGTTTTGCTCAAGTAAGGATACAGTCTCAAATCTTAAAATGACACTTCATCTGAAAGGTGTGCAGACCAAGGAAGGAAAGGAATAATGCAGAGAGATAAAAAATTTCAGTAATTAACTATCTACTGCAATTAAATAAAGAAAACATAATGAAAAAAAGAAATCTGTTTCAGAACATAATTACTCATTCACCTCTGGAATAATTAGTAAAACGAATGATGTGACTATTGCAACCTGGAAATTTAAACTCAACATATGGTCAAAAGGAATCAGCTATTTATATTTGGAGAGATTTAGCAGCAAAAGAAGCTCTTCTCTGTTTTGTAATCCAACTCAAAGGCACCATGGTTAGTAGGACTTCCTGCAGGGCACCACAATATCCAATGAATTTTGATGGCACTCCTTGAAACTACACAACAGATAAGGTTGTCTAAATAAAGACCTGATTAACCTACCTACCCTACATACCAAGGCAGGAGAGGCAGTGTCACCAGAAAAGAAGAGAGTTTCAGCACTGCTGCCTCATTATGAATATCCAAGTGCACCATCACCAAAGCAAAACACACGTTGAAGGTTCCTTCCATCCTGTCTGAGCCTCATATCGCGATATCCCTGCTGAGCGCGAATGGCAAATTTTAAATGTCATTCAGGACCCATTGAATACTGCTAGTATTTGCATTCCTTAAAAAGTAGAAAAACATTAACCTTTTGTTTTATTGAATTAAAATGCCATGGAAATGCTGATGTAGTCTTCAGAGACTGAAATACTTTTACAAAGAAGAATAGCTGTCATTTATTAGACACAAAGAACAATTACTTGATAGGATGCTTTCTGACAAAAAGCAGATTGGTATTCTCATCATAGAAAAGGCATTGTAAAAAAACCCGGCACAGACCTCTGAGACTTGAATAATTTAAAGCTGCATTTGGTGCAATTTGAATTTTTCTTTAGGGAGGCAAAGTTAAATACCTTTAATTTGTTCTAATTATTTCAAATTTGCAAGTTAATTATGGCTGATCATTAAATAACAAAAAGGACTATCGTCTCCATAGAGTTTTACCTCCTACCCTCTGCATTACTTAAGCTAGATTTTAGTATGCATGAATTAACTTTCTAAATAATCACACGGTTTGACTAAATGGCTCAGTAAAATGAGCTCTGATCCTCAGAATAAGCATTAATGGACATTAGAAAGGCTATTGGGACCCATGTTACTTACATTATAAGTATTTTTAATGGGGTCTTATTTACTAATCTTTATGTACTGTCCAAGTTAGGGCATCATATAGATACATTATTCTGCTTTAGTAGAGGGAAGTCAGTTCTTCAAGATACTAAAATAAATGTCCACTTAGAGCCAACTAAATTCATTTTTAAACTAATGCAGGAAAACGCTGATAGAATACAACTTGTTTTAGCTGATGATCCTGATGAAACAATCCAACATAATGGCAGCCTTGTTCTGCAAATGGAGTTTTGCAGATACGTTGAATCACTAAGCAACCCAAGCAGCTCAGGCTCTTGCCAGAGTCATGCTTACTATCAGCATGTGATCTACCTCGCCCACGAGGCTTCTTCTCTTCCCTGCTCCACACCCAGCACTCAGCTGACTGAGTTCCCAGTCTTCGATTCCAGATTTGGATGTTCACCTTTCACTGAACTCTGATCTTTCCATGCATTTTCCAGTGCAATCAGTGGCATTCAGAGAACAAGACTATGTAGTAACTACTCAGAAACCCAAAACGCGAGGCAATTCATGCCTCCAGTATGTATGTTCAACAGATGGCTGCCTTAATGGTACCCTATTGCACTCTGCTGAGGCAAGGGCTTGCGAGTTTAACCATTATCAAACTAACAGATTGCCATGGTAGGTTAGCTCCAAAAGCAAACATGTTGGAATGTTATTTTCCTGTTCTGTAATTTCTGTTTTAAAAATAAAATAATTAACAGTTCATGTGTGCAATCTGCTGCAATTATATCAGGCCAAGAATGCATAACACTTAATGATGCAAAACTGGTGATAAGTAGACAACCCAAGCAATACGTTTTTGTAGCTGGAACCTGAATTGCCATTTCAGATGCAGTTTGACAAACAGGCTGAAAATTGCTTCCTCCCCTGCCACTTTGGCTGGGAGTGTTTTCCAGCCAGATCACTT
Organism: Drymodes brunneopygia; assembly: GCA_013400955.1. Classification (NCBI taxonomy): domain Eukaryota; kingdom Metazoa; phylum Chordata; class Aves; order Passeriformes; family Petroicidae; genus Drymodes; species Drymodes brunneopygia. The sequence continues at coordinate 86,403 of VZTZ01031758.1, forward strand.
TCCAGAGTTAGCTACATATAAAGGAGCAGCACTACACACACTGGGACAAAAGAGAAGATATCAGGATCTTCTTTTCAGCAGGGGTCCAAATTTAGATCAGTTCACATCAAGCTTCTTATCAAGCAGCACTTTTGAAAACCACTCATTCCAAAGTGGGGCTGCTTGGGAGGTTGTTTGTCTGCATAGCAAATAAAAAAGACATTTCTAGGGAGAAAATAAGCACTGTAGACTTTAGACACATGGATCTGAAAACAAATGGCAGTGGTCTACTGAACAACCACAACTTTTCAGGTCCCCTCAAGTGGAGCTGAGGAGAAACACATCAGAATGTACAAGCCAGCAGAGCAGCACATGGGAAAGAGAAGGGAGATTGATCTGCTTGCTACGGCTTTGTGTAGGGTGTACAAATCCACAAGGCAACTAGGCAGAGCTGGAAGGGAGGTAAGAGAGTTGCAGGTGAGGAGGAGAAGCACAGTGTGGACCTCAGGGCAATCTCTCATCTCTGAATGCCATCACCCTTCCATTCCTAAAAATGTTTTTTTAGCTTAGTATTTTTTCCTCCCTCTAAGAAGCAGGAAAAAGTCCTATTCTAATACCTCTAAGACCTTGCAGACCATATTCAAGCCCAGAGTGAGATATCATGGGCCAATTATGAAACCTGGCATTTTGAGGCTTATGTTAGATGCATCAGCATGTTAATGGTACTGCTGGGATCCAGTGAATGTCAATAAGAAACAGCTGCTTTCCTTTCTAGAGAGCATATGCATTTAAACCTTTGAGATCACAGAATCAGAGAATAGTTTTGGTTAGAAGGGACCTTTTAAAGGTCCCCTGGTCCAATCCCCCTGCAATGAGCAGGGACATATTCAAGTAGAACAGATTGCTCAGAGCATAGCCAAAGTGACCTTGAATGTTTCCAGGGCTGGGGCATCCTGGGCAACCTGTACCAATTGTTTCACCACTCTCATAGTGAACCATTTCTTCATCCTACCTAACCTGAATCTGTCCTTTCAGCAAAAAAGCATGACTACTTGTCCTATTGTTAAAGACCCTGCTCAAAAATCTGTCCTAATCTTTCTTAAAAGACCACTTAAACCATTGAAAAGGTGCAGTCAGTTTCCCCAGCACCATCTCTCCTCCAGTTGTCTTCAGGACCACGTCCATCTTCCTTCTCACATATTTTTTAGGCAAAAGGCAGGAGGGCAAGGACAGGTAGGGAAACACTTCAGCAGTCAAAGAGAGTTCTGGAACTGAAATATAAATATTATCAAATCTGCTTGTAATGAAATGATTTTTCATCACAGAAAATAGACAGTGATTGCCTACAATCTACATGTTATTATGCAGACAATATATTGCTGAGCTGTCATGCAGAGATTTCATCTCTCACAGCACTCTTCAGGCTCAATGCCCTTGAATCCAGCAATGCCCATGGCTGTGTCAGGAGTCTCTGTTGTTTTTTGGGCTTCTTTTACCCCCTGTTGAGCTCTCTCTCTTGAACCTGCATTTGGTTCACTTTTCTCTCCTCTTGGAGGAGATATACTGGTACCTATGCTAAAAAATTTTCCATATCCAAAGCTGTACCAGGATACAGCAATCCACATCACAGCTTCCTCAGACCACTCTTTCAGAGACCAGTTCCTTCCCCATTCCCTCGGTGGCTGGTGATCAGATATTTAATTCCACCAGCAAGAATTGAGGCCACATATGCTCTTAATTAGCAATGACCTATTAGATCATACCAGCCATAGGTGAAACCTAGTACCACTGAATCAATCAGAATACTGTCTTTATCTCCAATGAAGTCAGGACTTCACTTAATATACATGGTTAGAGGTCCATTTGTAGCAAATATTAAGCTAAATTTAACCTAGAATTATATTCATGCCTTCCCTTTGAAGCCCTCTCCCTTCTCTGGTTTAAGTTTACTACATTTCAACTCCTTACCAGCATCTTTCCAACATATCTGAGTTTTTCTAATAAACAGCAAAATTATAGCTGTGATTACTTTTCTATCTTTTCTGAATTCAAAGGAAATTCTAGCATAAAGGTTTTCAGACACTCATAGAGAAATGGCCACAGGAAACAGACTGGCCAAGCTTTAGCAGGGCAAAATTCTGTGATTGTGTGTTTGGCCTTTCTTATAGAGCAGAGCAGAGCAGCTGTCGTTCCAGCAAACTCTGCTGTCAGCCTTCACAAAGGGAAGTCATGTAAATGTCAAGTCACAGGCATAAAAACAATCCTTCCAAACAGTGTCTGTATATCTGAAAAGCCTGGTTGGCTGTCACCAGTCAAAGCACCATGAGGAATGAGGCAAAACCCTGTTTAGGACAAAGTTTTTGAACTAAATCTGAACTTCTTCAGTACATCAGGCAGCATCACTCTCTCCTTCAGAAGGAGAATCACACACTCTTCAGCAAAGTGAATGCCAGTCTTAGTGCCTTATCCAGCATCACTGGTGCCTGGCTGAGAGCCAGCCCCAATCACAAGATACCCATCCAAATGCCATATGCAAGCTATCTCCTGAACAAACATGCCCCAAATTGGATTGCAATTTGGTTGTGATAAAGGCATAGAAGAACAACACATCATTTCTTCTCAACTTGGCTCACCCAGAACAAAAGGCCTCACAGTAGATGGGCTGCATTTCAAAACAGGCTGTGGCAGAGATGGGTCTGGCTGTCCAGGTAACCACCTCATGTCTTCCTTAGCGAAGACTATCAGTACACAAGCACTGTCTCCTCTATAGAATAGTTTCCAGACAGGCTGATAGGTGTTGATAACAGCAGCTTTCAGTAAATGAGCAGCAACTGCAAAAGCCCTTTTTCTGATCGTGGATCACACCACGGAGCAATCATTTGCTAAGGGTAACTGACAATACAGAAGAGGAGGGACACAGTAAGAGCTGAACAGTAGATACAGGGTTTTCAGTATGCCCTGCTAATGACATATTCTGAAAAAAATTCCTAATTAGAGAAACAGATATTTAAGATCACACTTTTTTGTGCGGATATTAAGAGTTACACCTGCACAGAAAAGTGGCATTTTGGAGGATCAGAACAATTGAAAAAGACACAGAAGCTACAGTTGCTTCTGTTCATTGAAAAGGTACACTTGATTGATGCTAAGTTTCAATGCTCAAGATGCCAGTACAATAAATTTTCATTCCTGGTTTCTAAGTGAGGAATTGAAGGAACAAGTTTCAGACTTCTCACACCAATAGAAATGAAAATTAATAACCACTAAACTGGGCAAATAACCCTAAGGATCCTGAGGTGACTTTCCAGGTCTTTCACAGTTCCCCTGATATCAGGGAACATGTCACAGGGAAAGTCTTTCATAAATGCATCAAATTTCATAATAAACACAATTAGAGTTCTTATATTGTCTATACTTCTGAGGCTGCAGAATCTGATTTCTCTAACCAGGAACCATTACCACTGAAAACAACACAGGAGCATTCTTGCAGGACCCCTATCTTTCCATTAAATTTCTGTCCTCTTATTTTAATCACCATTATCTGTACCACAGGATGACTGAATCAAGCATGTTAAGCACAGGTTATTACAAGTTTTTAGGGTTATAGTTTGTTAGCATCAAAGTCTTACAAATCTTGGGACTAGTGAATCTGGAAACTGCAGTGCTTTTCTTATTCCAAAAAGCCATTTGGCTCCTCTGACAAATATAAACCTGACATAGCTTTTGATTTTTGTTTTACAATGATAAAAACAATCATGTTAGAATTTGGCCAGGTCTGTAACTACAAATGTACATGGCATCCTAAATAGCCTCATACTACAGCATCTTTTAAAATGGTGTCATACACTATCCCAGATCAGTTAGAAACACCCTTCCTGATGCATCTTCACACTTCATTGGTCTTTTTTCCATGATTAAATCACATCTGTGCGACATGGTCACTCTATGATTAAAGAGTATATTAATGATTTACCACTACACTAGTACTCATCCATATTATATTGCTTAGTAAAATGAAAACACTGAGATTGTTTATCGATCTGCTTTAAAAAAAAAATCCCATAGCCTGAAAAGAAGTAAATAGAGAAGTTGAGACTTTGGACTTTACTCTGATTAGTAGATTACCATGCCCAAGAGATACAGATTTGACAAGATAGCTCCTGGTAAAGATTTAAAATAACAATTTTAGCCACTTCAGTTGCCATAAATTCACTGAAGTTACATATTTCACAGAGCATATTTGATGGGTACCGACTGAAAAATCAAGTATTTATTGCAAGAGCAATACAGACTTAGGTGCCTAAATAATGGCATACAACTACAAAAACCATGGCCTGGGCCCCACAGAAAAACCAACACACTGAAGATTTCCTTTCAGTGCATATATTTCATGTGAATTTGACAGCACCACCACATATTGACTCAACTAGAATTTTCACGGAACAGATTTAACACGTTTTTGCACTCATACTTAGAAAATATTCAGATATAATAGAACTGAAACAAAAAAAAAAACCACTGCCTCACTAAAAGGCACATACCACTGAGATACGTATTGGAATTGCTCTGATGTCCAGTATCAAGGGAAAGAACAAAGGGAAGACATCCTGGCACAAGGCTGTTTGCTGTGAAGCTTTGGGCTCTGGGCTGTAAGTTCCCAGCCTCTGGAAACCCTTTAGGTCCAGACACAAGTGATTTTTGCCATCTTAGAGCTACCACTATTGATTTTTGGGCATGAAAGTCTACCTTTGCATAAGTTAGTTACAGCCTGGTGGAAACATCTGTCTAGAGCAGATGCCACGAGTGCTACTCTAACACTGTGACGTGGGTTCAGGGGTTTGCATTACTTGTGCTGCCAAATCAACTCAGCCCTACTGAGTCCACAGCTGGTATATAAACTTAGCGCATCTCTCAGAGACATGGTTTGTTCAAAAAGGATGCAAAGATGTAAATGGAGATTAAGGGAACACAGAGTTAAAAAGAAAAGAAGGATTAACTATGCATCGATCAAACAGAAGGGCATGTAGTTATACAAAGAGGTGAAGCCTGGCACTATTGACAGAAGACTGAAGACACTTGCAAATTGTTTTGTTTCAAACATTTCCAGAAAGAAGAGCTGATGACTTATCACTGCAGTTGAGTTCTAATGCTTTTCTCCAAGTGCCACATAACTGAAGGAGTAAAGAAGAAATGGTGGCAGAGAAAATAAAATAGGAAAAAGCTTTCTGACTTTTAACAGACAACTTGCCCCTGAAGGTGAGTTTAAGAGAAGCAAAGCAGACAAGATCTGAACAAGCAGACAAGATCTCCATTTGGAAAACTTACTTTGAAGTAGATGAATGAATACTGAGCAGTTAAAGAAGATTTTAGAGTAGTCAAGGTGCAAGAAGAAGGACTAGAGCAAGGAGTGCTGCTTTAAGTGCTGACACAGGAAAAGGATATTTTGGCTGCAAAGGAGAAGGAAGCTGCAATAGCTGTCAGCAGCCCAGATGTCTGCAGAGAAGGAGAGTGACCCCGAGGTTACGAGTCTGAGTGGCAGGGAGGATGTGGCATTATCAAAATCAGAAGTCAAGAGAGATTTGAAAGAAAAAAATAAGGAGTTCTGTTTTGGCCAGATTAGGAATGATCTGAAGGCAAAACAACTGGGATTATGTGTCAGGGAGGCAGTCAGATATGCAAGACTAGACAGAACAGAGCAGAAGGTTTAAGAGTTATTGGCAGGGAAATGATAGCCAAATCTGTGTAACAGGATGTTGTCATCCAGTGGGTACAGAAATCTCCAGTCAAATCAAGAAGTGACTAAATCCGTTCTCATCCACCTCACAGAGGTTCCTATCCAGTTTCAAATTAAATTAGCTAAAATAGTGCTGCAAAAACATGCATAAAAAAACCTGACTTTCCATAAAATCTAAAGATCATACTGTTTCTAAAACTAGGGCAACCACTAAATGAAAGTTAACCCGAACAATAACTTTAGCTAAACTTCAGGTCACATGCATTTAATATAATGAGATGAGGAATATGAAAAGGCCATTCATAATGGAATTCATCGAGTTAGGAATGCCATGCTTAGCTGCCTTATAACATATAATTAATGATCCTATAAAAATCCAGCAGTACGAACTCTCCCAGCTGCCCGCAGAACTGTTCTTTTTGCTGGGTAGGGCAAGCAAGCATCTGCTTCCACAAATACTGCCCTTTGAGAAGCTCAAAAGCTTTTTCTCCCCTGTTCCATCAGGGACCACAGTGCCATTTCCATGACATGCTGAGCTATGAACTGCTACCCAAATCAGACTATAGCATTTGGCAACACAGTACGCATGTCATGATAGACTGGTTATTGGTCAAATGTTAAAGAAAAAGTCATTAATTCTCTTCCATTGCTTCTAATACCCTACCTTCCTCCAGATTACTTATAATCCCCACTAAACCCACCCTCTGTTTATAGTCTTCTAACACAACAGTGAAGTATATACTGTCTGGAGATCTGCCTTGCCTTCTACCACTCCCAACCATTTCGTACAATGAGAGATGTTCTCTCTCCATCAAAAGGCCTGACCCCTCCTGAAGCATTGATGCTCGCATTCAAGGTTAAAGGATTAAGGCCTGAAGCACTGGGTACCAGAGGAAATGAAGCCAAATATCAAAAGAAACACAAAAATCAATCCTCTTCACTGCAGGAGCAGTGTGAAGAACAAATCAGCTGGGCTGAATCTAAAATTTTCTCTGTGTGGCTCTCAGAAATTAGCACTTTTATAAATATAATAGGTAGTTCTGCGAAGTCTCAGCACTCATGCAAAGCCATGGAGTTCAACTGAATACATCAGTATGGTCTGGGAAGTTTTATGTCAGAATAATTCAGTGGCAAATACACAGAGTCCACTTCAGAGAAAGCAAGTGCTGGGAAGTGAAAGCACGTGTGCTGTAATCTTTATATGTAGTCTGCAAATCTGCAAGTGGCAGAACCTAATATGTACTAAAGTTTGCCTTTTGCTTCAATTCTCTGAGTGCTGAAGTGCAGCCAAGGTCACAGGAGGGGTGGGGGAGTGGGTTTTAGCTTAGTGCAGCTGTGATCATGGGCAGAACAGCAGGGTACAGAGGATTTCTTGCTTAACTTCGTAATACCAATAGCTTTTGTTCTTAGTCCTACCCCATCAGTTCTGATATAAGCTTTTAAATAGCATAAAAGTTGTGCGGGTGGGTTTAGAATTTCCTGATTTAAAACTATCTTCCAGAACTTTGTTTTAAAAGGTTTTTCTTAATTTTTCCAACTGATAAATTTCTGGGACATATGAATGTCTAGATTAAACAAAATACTCTCTTCATCCAAGACTACACATAAAAAGTAACAAAATGGTATGTCTGAAAAAGTAATCCACTCCAATTTATAAAAATAGAATTCAGGTTTTCAATTCAGGCAGTAAACTAACAGTGTCTACATTTTCCTATAAAGGAGGCATCTGCAAATGACTTGCAAAAATGTCTCTCACTGTCTGCAAGTGTTGGCAAGGAACAAACTCCTTCAGGAGATGCATGCATTTCACATATTTCAACCCAAAGAAAAAATTCTCCAAGCATTTTCAGTTTTGATGTGGGACATTATCAAACCAAACCCATGCAGAACGCTGGCAGGAAATGCAAGTTTTGTGAAAAGTACTTGTGTTTTAACAAGTCTGTTTTCACCAACTGCCCTCCTCAGCTTAGCAGTGTTTCTAACACCTGACTGTGTGCTTTTTGAAGACCTCACCTACAGGCTGGGTGTATCTGCCTATGGAAACCATTTATGGCATTTCCTGCTTACATCTTGTATCTCCAGTCCCTCAGTAGGCTTCCTGCTCAAGGTTACTTTCGACTGCAATGGGAATGATGTAATAACTGCTGTGTGCAGCAGACGTGATCATGAGAACAGAATCAGCATAATTCAGGTAAATGTTAGATAGGCAGCTTGAAATCACTGTTGCAGTTGAAAGTAAACCTGAAAATTAGATTAGTGAAGGAACCAGGTCAGCAGAAATGAACTCCACTCTCTCCAGTCTGATAAGGATCACTGCCTACCCTAACGAAAAAACTCCAACATTAAATGCATGCATAGGTATATGTAAAAAATTGCCACACACTCCCCTTAATGCTTTTACTAACACATCATAACAAAAACCTTCACCCTGTACAAGAAAACGTACTACCTTCAGAGTCTGCACGTGGCACTAATGAAGCAAAAATGTGTGTCTAACTCTGACTGTACCCTCCCATACGTCACAGCAGACTCCAGCAGCCATCTGTTGGAAGGATACTGTGCCTATATACAGCCAGACACCACCACGACAGAAAGAAAAACTCATATCTGCACCTAATTCAGCGTGTGCACTATTGGCAGATCTGCAAGCACTTTTTTTTTACCGGCCAAACGAGCGTTCACTCCACAAATACCCTGTCTAAAAATGATACAAACTTCAATGTAAAATTATCTGGAACAAGAAAGTAACTTGGTTGTTAAAAGGAGCACTAACAGGTGGGTAAGCAGCTTCCAGATACACAGATTTTATGGGCCATTTGCGAGCACAGTTGATTTCATCCCAACTTAATGTGCCAGTCTGCCAAAACAGCACACAGAAAAAAAAGTTCCAGCAAACTGTATTCAGTACATTCTTAAAAGTTGGCCAAGTCCTATATAGATACACTTCAAGAGACCAAGGATAACTCAGAGATGACCAGAAACTTAGGAGTTTTGGACAATGAGCCAGTTGCAGCTCTGGTCAGAGCTTCTCCTTCACATGCTCAGGATCTGGGAGGTGACATGTTGTAATGAAGAACAGAAAAGAAAACTTCTCACAGGAAACCAAGTGGGTGCTACCATTGTCTTTCAATTCTCTTCTCCTCAAAAACAGGAGTAATGGGGCCAGCAAAAGTGAGGTCAGCAGTAGCACAGCCGGGCAATTGCAGGTGATTTTTATTTTATATTGAAATTATTTGGAGGGGGAATTGTTCAAACAAACCTGGATATGCCTGGGACAGCAGGGGGAGCTGCGAGTCTGCGTTCCTCTGCAGGTCTATTTAATGGCATTGAATATTCGGACAAAAGCATGCAAGTGTGCTTGCACATCACCTGAGAAAGATTGCTTGCATGTCTAACAAGCCTCAGAAAAGAGAGTTCATAACAAAGCATTAAACAAGGAGCAACAGATAATTGTCACCTTCTCTCTCTAGATAATAAAAATAGTTACACCATAAACATAAAAATCTTTTAAAAGACCCCTGACAGCACTCCCTCCTGGAACTATCACCATAGCAATGAGCATTCAAGTAGAGGGGAAGTACTGCTGAATCCTGTGTTTGATATTTTCAAGTAACTAAAAATACAAACTGGCAAAAATACACACGGGTGATGTAGAATGAGGCACACAAACATAAAGAGCCTTCAATGAAATTAAAGGTGGCAAATTCCACCTGCAAATCTTTAATACCAGGAAAGAATCCTTTCACCAGGTAGCATGCATTGAATGAGTGCCTGCAGATAACTGTAAACACATCTGATAGCTGCAATATTCAACAATTCCTATTTAGAACGCTTTGCATGGGTTTGTGTAAAGGCTCAGTGGCAAAATCATGTGAAATCCAAGGCAAAGATGCCCGTTAGAGAGAAGGCAGTAAAAAGCCACACCGGCAGAGCCTTACAGGAAACCTAAGACTCAGAAAAGCAGAGAATCTTGAATGTTAAGATTTATGCACACAGCAGCGCTCTGAGGAGGGGTCTTGCAAAGTAAAAAACTGTGCCTCCTCAAGCTAGTGCCATTAAATACATCTTATTTCCATGCCATTCAGATCAAAGTTAAGATTAAATGAAGGAGGGAAGAGTTTTAAAATTCCTTTCCCAGATGCAGATGTCAGGAGCACACACAAAAGCAGGTGCTGGGTGTATTGATCCTACTGAATACGCATGGAGTGGGTACTTGAGCATGTACCAAGCATCTGCGTCTGGGAGATGGAAAGCACTTTGTAAAAGGCTGTTTTATGCTAAACAAATGCATCAGGTTATGTTTTTATTTTGAATATTTTAAAGCATCTTGCACACTGGGGCAGACTTGAAAAGAAATTACACAGACAACTTGCCATTAACTGCACAAGCTACCATCACCATAGCTGCAAATTGGCTGTGGGCTCACTTAGGAGCACTCCAAGTTACTGAAAACCATGCTCAATAAAACCTGCTCTGACTGCTGAGCCTTGGAGAAATGGAGATCCTGCATCTGAAGGTGTTTCGGGTCCCACATGCTGGCCCAGCTGTAAGTAGGCAAAGGGACAGGCACATTTCTTATCATCATCAGGGAACGGACAAATCCAACACTGCAAATTCATACCAGAACAGGTATCCAAATAGGCTGAGATGGACAATGCTTGCTGACAATGACAGCAAAAGGACCTTAATAGCAAATGTAGAAGAGAAAACAAAACAGGCATCCCTTTGAAAATCTGGTTATAGTTTGTAGTAGCCCCTGAGATCAAAGTTTTCATTTTCACTAAGAGACTATGAGGAAAAATCTTTATCAGAAATCAAACTCTGTACTGTATTTGCTTGCAGAATCTTTTCTGCTTTCTTCAATGAGGGAAAAAATTAATCCCTACAGGAGATGCAAGATGCCTTTTAAACTACATACCTCATTTCAGACTACAATTACCTTTCAATAGTCTGGCACAGCTGTATGCTCCTATTTGCTTTTTTTTTCATTAAGGGTTCCTCTATTATTTGTACCCATCCTATTGCATTTATGCCTGGCAGTGATGCACATTCCTTAGTCTACAATTCTTCCCACAGATCGTAGAGGATAAACTGCAATTAGATTTTTGTAATTGTAGATAATTAACTCAAAATGAGCTGTTAATTACATAAAAAACAATGTTTTTCAGTTCTTGATTGTATTATTTATTTTACTTCTCACTTCAGCAAGTTTCGTATTTTAAAGGTATTTCACCATTTCCTTTAAAATACCAGGATATTTTTAAACTTAGTTTTGCTTATTTGAAGACTAAATCAAGTTCTCTGCTGTGAGATTTGCTAGAAGAGCTTTCATGTATGAACTGGAAGTCAGAGAGGGCTGATTTTCCATTAGCGTTCTGTTGGCATTTGCTGTAACAAGAACTGCTTGACAGGTCAATTAAAAAAGCAAACAGCACCACAACAACAAAAAAAAGAGCCCCACACCCTGAAAAAAAATCCCACAAACTAAAAAATAAAAATAAAAAGGCAGGGGAAAAAACCCACCAAAACAGACAGTTAAAAAAAGGATGTATGTCTACCACCTCTTCCTCTTTTGTAAGACATGGCCACACACTTAGACACTCTCTCTTTCTGTAGCAGGAACAAAACATCACTTACATATTCAAATACATAAAAGAGACAAATGGACTTGTCTTCCACAGCCTCTTTAAGCCTTACATTAGAGTAAATTATTTAGGGACGATTCATCTGGTAACCTTTTCAAAACTGAAGATGGCATATAGGAAGAAAAACTTTCAAGTGTTTTGCTGCCAAACTTTGTAACCAGCTGGCATGGCACCTTGAGACTGCTCAAACACACAATAACTTTGAAAAATTACAGTAAATTAAACCAGGGGAATGAAGAGAGGGTGGGGAACCTTTTGAAATCTGGGACTCTCATTTTGTTAACAGCACAGGTTTTCCTCATTTTCCCTGTTAGGATATGTAGATATTTGCAGGTTTTTGGTAAACTGCTGCCAAGAAGCCTTACAGATGTTCTAGGTTACGTTTTTCCTCCAAGGGGCTTAACGCTACTGCATCTTAAACATGTCATGACTCTCCATCTTTTTTGTTACAGTGATAATACTTTGATCACTTCAGTTTGTGTGAAAATGGAAGAAAAAAGCATTAGAATACAACAAAGATATGCCAGTAACTCAGCAGCCAAACACCTGGTTAAGCAGTGAAGTATTCCAAGGAAACTAACAACTCCTGCTGTTCTGGAGAAAAAAATGCTTATCCCTTTTCAGTGAAAAGGCATCTCTAAAAGAAAAATAAAATTAGTAAAACAGAGTTAAAAAATAAGAAAAAAGAAAATATTGGAACCTTAGTTTATAAATGAATTATCAGTTTTTCCAGTATTCTCAGAACAGAAAATTTATTATTTTGAGGTATTCTCTTGTCGCTAAAGGAGTCATTCAAAGCACAGCTGCTCATCTTGTCCACCATTCTTTGGTCAAAAGAACATCTATAGTTACAGCACAGAACAAGAAGCTGTTACTTTCTGAGAAAAGGAGAAAACCTTGCCAGTTTTTATTTGCTGCTTTTCTAATAAGTCTGAATCTTCTTCCAGTGTTAACTTGAATGCGACAGGGTAGGACAGAAGGAAAGTACAATAGTGTACTGATTGAAGTTTTAAATAGCAAGCAGGATGGAGATAAAGAGCTAAATATTGGCTTAACTCTGCTTCCAGTTATTTCAGTGGTGGTGGAGGTCTGTTCTGATCACACTGAAGAAGAGGTGTAATGCAGAGGTATTTAAAAAACAAGTAACTGTCAGCAACCATGGAAGATCTATCTGAGAGTTAAAGGATAATGTATTATTTACATCAGGTCCAAATAAAGACTAAAGAGATGTTCTGACCTTAATTTAAAAAGTAACAAGCAGCAGTTAGAACAAAGAGCTAAAACAAAGATTTTGTGAAAACTCCATTTTGCACTGGGCTAAGAGGTGACACACAAAACCTGAAGCCTCTTCAGGAAGTCAGCCCCTAAACTTTAAGTAATAACAGGTCAGCATAACTATTGAGTTGACTCAAAAAAACACAGCAGTCAAATAATTTTACCCTTCCTGCAGAAAAAAGCTCTTAATCTGGAACAAACACATGAACAAATACACTTGGCAGGCAACAGCACACTGTCAAGAAGATATACCGACCCTGTGAAGCACTTAGAAGTGAAGAGAGAAATTACCTTAGCCCCATGCTGCTGCCATTCATCATCAGAGCAAGTTCTCCGGGTGCTTCAGCAAGGGGCACATCTGAGCCAGGTACGTGGCCTCTAATCCTGGAAAAGACGAGTTAGCTGGTTCTGCAGCTAGTCAAATCACACCAGCAACTGGCCACTAAAAGGTGACCTATGTGTCTACAAATGGGGCACTTATATTCATTAAATACAGAAGCTTTCACAATTGCTTCACACTTTCAAATATACTTTTGTATTGGAAGGTTAGTCCAGGCCCAGTGCCTTTGCTTCTAAAGATTACCACTGGGACAACCTAAGCCAGTGTAACTCAGTTGACTACTAGCATTTCAGCATTAGAAAGGGAAAACAATAGGGAAAAATCTGCAGTCTTTTTGTTACAGAAACAGAGAAGTTTCATTTACAGATTACAGCACTGGAGCTCAAAGCTCCGGTGTATGTGTAAGTCACATGGAACAGAATTTGTTTAAGATGGTTGTGTGCCCTCAAACTACGGGCCACAAATGATGCTCCATTTTTAACAGATCACCCCACCTTCTTCCTTCTCTCCAACAAAGACAGAAAAGTCAGGATAGAGGTATTTCTTTTTTATTTGACTAAAATTACTGTTTTCAAGCTTTGCTGTTACTGGTCTGCTCCAGTGAGGCTTGAACCAGGAGGAGCCACTGAACTGCCCCTTGGCCTGCACATGCACACTCCATTTTTGATAGCTGAGCAACTATTTCACATAGAGAGAAACTGTAAACTGGAAGTACTATGGTCATGTGAGGCTAAATAGAGAACAGTGGAAAATTAAAAGAAGTTACGATGCAGTGTGGCAAAAAAAAAAAAGGATCAATTCAATTAGCTAAAAGATTAGAAAAGTTAATTGCCAATAACTGCAAATGGTCAAGCCTCTTATTTGTCATTCAAAGACAATGGACCTTAACAAGCACTCCACCCAGGCAGGACAGACAAAAATAAAAACTATCTGGAAAAGGATTTTCTTGTATTGTATTTTTTACACTGTTACGATGTTCTAACTCAGTTAGAACCGCCTGACAATGAAGCAAAGGGTATTTGAGCTTAGCTAAACAAATTTTTATTGCTAGCAGTATATAAAATTACCCTGTTACCACGTGCAAAAGTGAATTATATATCTGGTACTGAAACGGAACTGTGATGCCTAAGAGATTTACCTCTAAATATCAAACATTTAATTCTAAAGATACTGAAATATTTTCAAGAGAAAGCGCATTATACTCTAGTTGTTTTCTTGGAGAGAATATGGCAAATCTGACTTCACATGCACCTCTGAAAACAGATCACAAAAATACGAAGTCCTCAGATTGACCATATATATTTTTTTTTCATAGAATTCTTTTTAGGTAATTAAAGCTCTGTAAACCATAAAGGGTTTTCTTTGAGGAAAAAATAGCTATAATAGACATAATGGTACTAACAACCACATTGTTACAGATATTTAAGGTGCATTTTTGTCTGCCTCCAAACCTGAAAAATTTCCATCAGAAAAAAAACATCCACCAAAAAACTCTGTTTGTATGTCCTTCATATCTACTTGTTTTTCATTAGAGGGATGCATGCATAGAATTAAGGTATTTGATGATTAAGAATCCATCTGTTCCTACTTAATTCTCACCTGAAGTCATAATCCTTTGTTAGAGACCTCAGTCATTTTCAACACAGACAGTTGTGATTTCCTCTAAGACAGGTACTTTTAAAGCCACATAAACACATTTTCAATGCAAACAACAATCCAAGAAGACAAACAACAGACCACATGTATCACACTACTCTCTTTTACAGTTTGAAAAGTAACTGGGGGACTGAAATGAAGAAGGGAAGGTGATGTCTTTCTCCATGGTGGTTACAGTGCATGGATGTAGGGACTGGGTCATCTAGTGCAGACTCTCATGGGGTGCTGTCAGCAGCTGCCATATTAAAACAGCGCAGAAATATCCATCCCTGTGAAACACTCCTACCGCCTCTTCTAAAGATTTTTCCCTATTGTTTTCCCTTTCTAATGCTAGTACTCAACTGAGTTACATTGGCCAATTTAACCTGTTCCCATTCACTGTTCCTCTTTATGTCTTTATGTCTTTAATAACATCATACCAAAAAACCAGTTGTTCTCTCTTTCTCAAAGATTTCACTTACATTGCTAGGAAAGTGTTACGTACTGCAGCAAACTCACAAGCCAACAAACTCACATTTCTATGGCTGCTCCATCTCCCTTCAAGTTTTAAGCACATACTGTGCCTCAGTCTTGGCATTCTCCTTTTTCACTAACATCACTGGAAAGAAAATGTCCTTGCTACACAGAGCTCCCTACCTCTTCCATAAATATATGGGGGAAAAACATATATTCCAAATGTAAAACAATATATATACACACAAAAATATGTATGTGTGTGTGTGTGTATATATATATGTAATGATCTCAATCTTTTCTGTAAAACACACTCCTTCCAGTCCTGACCTAGGAGGGTGCAACACTTCAGAACTAACCTTTCCAAGGAAAGAAGGGAGAATGCCACATTTGTGTCACCCATGCTCACACTGCCCTCTTGCCTGTATTCTTTCAAGTGCCTGCACTAAGATCAACCTCTCATTTTCTTCTACTGCTTTTCTTTTCCTACCTAGTCTTTTAGCAGCGCTTTTCTTCTGCCTTTCTTTCTACCACATGCTGTTTTCTTCTGCTGCTTTCCACAGCTGTCATGCTGCTTCCCAACAGTATACACTAACATACTAAAAAGTCTCCTCTCCTCTGAATCACTCTTAGAAATTGTGCCACAAGTCTTGCCTGTCTTGTTTTACTCTATATATTGTTGCCTTGTTCTATTTTCCCACTTAAATCAACTATTGTCCACGTGCTCATTAGAAATTCTAGAATTATTTTAAATTGTAAGTCTCAAAATCACCTGTTATAATCCATATGGGATTGGTGTAGTTGCTGTTGTTTTAGAAGAAGTTTTGCTTCTTGCTTAGTCAATAAATGTTGGAGTCTTTCCTTCTCAATTTCCAGCTCCAACTTTTGCAGAAGCAGCTTCTGCCTTCTTTCTTCATACAACCTTTTAGCCAGCTCTGTTTCCTTAGGCCCTGAGTCCGTGCTGTGATTCAGCCCAGAACCTTGACGGTGCCTGGAATGATCACAGGTTTTGTGAACTGTCCCAGAGTGTTTTCTAAGTACCTGGCTGACATAGCAGCTCTCTTCCATGCTCCCTGAGTTCCCCACATGCCTCCAGGCACAGCCATGACTCACTTGCTGAAGGCCTGTGCTCTGAAATTCACTTGCTCTCTGGTCCATCTCCTGAGCTTGCTTTACATGGTGAGGGCTCCTCTGCTTGACTGGGGAAATCACATTGTTGCACTTCCTGTGCAAGTCGTTTTCCATAGGATACTCCTTCAGACGCTCCTGATGGTTGTAATGCATTTCAGTCCTGTAATCATGGTTATTCCTGCAAGGTTGAGACATCACAACATGGGCTGGGCTTCCAGCTTTCAGTGCTCCACTGTTCTTAGGAAGAGTCCAAGGTCCCCCAACACCCACGTAGGAGCTGTCAAGCCCCAAAGAGGGCTGTTGGCACAAGCTCTTCTTACTGGATACCTGCAATAGGAGAAACAATTTCCTGTAAATCACTAAAATACATCTTTGTTCACCGATTTCCCTTGGTAAGTGTATTCTCTTCGAAGCAGAGCTGCTGGTCCATGTTGATGGACATACAGCCAAATCCAACAAAATGTTTACCAGAACACAGACACAAATCTGCTATCAAATCTTCATTTCATTCCATCTACACAAGTGTAATAAATGTAAAACTACTGTCTGCAGGATCCTCGGCATAAAATGAGTCACTTCAGAGTTTCAAGTAGTTGTGAGCATCTAGGGTTACATAAAATCAACTTGAAGAGTGGCAAAAAACATTAAATGTTAAGGTTTGAAAATGTTTAATTTTGAATACCGAGCCAAAAAATCCATTCAGCCACTATAAATACTCTTTGATTGGCTATTACACAGCAGGAGATTTGATGTAAAACATTTCACCTTGCACTGAATGGGATATTACTTACCGCTAGAAATTTGATGAGAGTTTTTGAAATATCTTTACAGAAACACAGATAAAAACCAACTACTTTCTGTAAAAAATGGTTGTACATCAAAAGCTGTCATTTAAATACAAAACATGTTTAAATACAGCTATAAATGTAAGTGATTTTTCAATTAAGCTGGGCAAGTGATTATAGTCTGATAAAACTCTGAAGAAAGCAAGCAACTGTAATTCACATTTGTCAACCTAGTACAAGCAAATTCTAGTGGTTTTGTTATAGTCATGGATAGTATGTAATAGACATCACTATCCTAGTTACATCCTGGAGTATCTTTGCACCAAGGTTCATCTAGGCAGTTAGGCATTTGAGCTTTTATGCACATCACAACAGCAGTGTATCAGGCACACACATTTCTTTTGCTGGAACTGTGCATTAATTTCAATAACAAACTGAATTTAAGCACCTCCAGCCTTTGGGACCTTCTACAAAGATATGGGGCTTTTTAATTACAGAAGCCAGATTTGTTAAAGATAGCAAAACCACAGCAGTGTAAGTGGTTTAGCAGGGAAATTTGGAATCCACTAACGGAGAAAAAAGGTATTATTTGCCCTCTGGCAATGCTTACAATAGATAGGTATTGCGCACATAGAGTACAAGATAGTCAGCCAGACCCAAAACACTTGAATTTAGGAATGCAAGTAAGCATCCAGCAATGATTAGAAGCGAGACATAATACAAAACTATGCAGCATTTATATGTATAATTTAGGTTCTTTTTTTAATAAATAAACAAAACACCAAATATACTCAGCTGCCCTTCAAGACAACCAATTACAAGTTTCTTGTAGACTTCACAGAATGTGAATTAATGTGGATTATCACCTGAATACTGATATTTTATTATTTCCAGTTTTGTGCATACAAATATATCCTCTCTGCCATGTGATTGAAAGCCAACGATGTCATGTTTTGCCCCAAAGGGCCCAGTGAGTTGGAGGCATTTGCATTAATGTCAGTGCTAAATGTCTGAGGAAAGTCTGGTGCTTGGACTGGGTGAAAAGTGCAGGACACTAAAATATTTTAAAGTCAGAGGGGCTGGCAGGGCGACTGAGCAGAAATGCAACATGCTGCCAAAAAGATGGATTTTTGTTATTTATTATTTGTAGCATGCCATCCTTGTCGGCAATATTTTCTAGACAAATAAAGGCTACAGAGCCCTTTTAATCTGAATTAGACAACACAGAAAAGGATGACACAGTCTCTCATTTCCCACATCACCTGCTTCTGGTTACAGAGCATTTAGGGCTCTATACCTACAGGAAGAGGCTTTCAGGGTGGAGAGTTTCCCAGTCCCCATGGACAGCAGAAAGTCTCAGACCTGAAGGTATTCTTAGAGCATCTTTATCAGGGATGGCAGTTTAGGGTGGTCTACAGAAAGCAAACACCTGTCTTTCTGCAGCCCATAAACAGTAGTTAAAAAGAGCACACATAAAAAAAGGAAAACTCAAAAGACGACACCTCAGAACACCTTTATCTTAGCAGTTTGCTGACTGAAGAGACAAAAGAATGTTAAGGAATCTAAGCACACGAATGAAGATGTTACAAAATAATCATCAGGTTTAGGAATAAAGGTCCACATTGCAAATTAACTTCATGGCTGAGACTCTATTAAGAGTCCCTGAAGGCCCTAAAAGAGAGGTACCAGTTAGCATTTGTTGACCTTGGCCACCATTAAGTCTGCCCTGATGGTCTCAGAAATGGCATTGACATTTAAAGACTTCATAACAAGGCAGAGAAACTTTAATGTTATTTCACAGTTACAATATGTTTGCAGGGGAGAAAATTCTCATTAATGTCATTGAATGTGAGTGGGACTTTTTTATTCCTTTAGAAAGAGGAGGTCATGTTAGGTAGAAGACTGAGTTCCAACATGCCTTTGATGGCTACTCAGTACTTTGAAGGGTCTAACCCCAAAGAGAAATTAACTATGGGGAATCAGAAACTAGTCAACAACTTTTTTAGTAATTTGTGGGTTTTCTGCTAAAGCCTTCATTGAAAACACAGCTGGATGGTAGACATTGCAGGGAAAATGGACTGACCTTTACACATATGAGGGGTCAGAAGGGACCAGTGCATGACGTGACAGATCTGTAAGATGCTGGCCAGGTGAAGGGAAAAAATAGAGGAAAGAAATATTCCAAAGACCCCCCTACTACTGTGAGTCTAAAGACATACAAGCATAAGGAATCAGGTAATTTTACAAGATGAGTTTAAGAAAGATATTGCCTGTGGGACACATGGAAACCATGATGGACCATGATGGAACAGCTGTGCTTTCTCCTCCATGGAGCTCTTCCAGGCTCACTGTGCTGTATTTAAAGACACAAGTTCCTTTAACTGAGGCTTAAACAAACTCAGACTGCTCCTTGCAAGGTAAGGAGTTAATAAGACTCGATCAGATGTGAAACTCTTGTGAAACAAGGAGATACTAAAAATGGTTTTAATAATCTTTAGAAGGATTTAAAGAGGGAGACACATGTGGAGGTTCACAAAGTCTTTACTGCAACCCCAGTAATTCTTGCTCAGGGATTCAGCGCAGAGCTTAAACAAACATCTAGTCCTTACAACTTCCTACGAACAGACAAACAGTGCACCAGTTTTATTCACACAGCATTATGATCTCTGCAAATTGTTCTTAAATGCATCTTGTGTGCCTTGCAGTTCTAATTCACAACGCCGGCAGAGGAAGCACAGTTCCAGACTGACTCCAGCACAAAGGGCTTTGTACTGCAAGGGATGAACTAGTAACTGAGCATATCTTTACAATCTCAGCACAGGAAAGGTCCTGACAGATCTTACTATGTGTACAAACATGTTTAAGAAACAGCCCAAAATCATTACCTTGAGAAGTCTTACACTCCAAAGGACAAAAGCTGAGTCCCAGCAAACTACAGTGCTGTTAGGGTGCAGAGCAAAATTGCTGGAGATGTAAACAGAGTTAGGAGTTTAGTTCATAGCACCTGGGTTTTTAGCTGAAAATATGACTGAATACAGGCAAAAGAGACCATGAGGTAAGATCATTCTCAATTGTATCTTTGGACATTTCTCTAACCTGGATTTTCAGCTCAGGGGTTTCTTTTGGTGGGGTAGAAACAGTGCAAGGAATATGTTGATTCAGAACTAGTCTGTTGTGCTGATCTAAGTGGGGAGCCTGAAGGAAACCAAGAAGAATGAACAGAAGCAGCAACCAGAGGAGAAATACAGAGATTTAAAAATTTTTAAAGATATTTAAAGATGATGCAGAGGCTACCATACACAGAGACACATTAAAGAGCAGCAAGGACACATACTTAAGACTCTCCACCACTGTAGTTGCTCTTTGGACATGGTCAGCAAAATTTATTGGGAAAAATGTGTTCACTGAAAGCGCTGCCAAGCCCTGGCACAGGCTGTCCAGGGCAGTGGTGGAATCACCAGCCCTGGAGGTATTCAGGAGACATGCAGATGTGGTGTTTAGCAACAAGTTCTAGTGGTGGGCTTGGCAGTGCTAGGTCAATGGTTGGACTCAGAGGTGGTTTCCAACCCAAACAATTCTGTGACTCCGTCAGTGATCCAGCAGACACCCTCACTAAGGTATACAATCTAATACTCGAACCCAGTCACCATTCTGCATAGTTGATATAGGGGTCTCATCTGAATAAAGCTTGGCTTTGGGTTTCAGGTCTATCGACAGTATAAGCACTTATTTTTGTCAGCAAAATGAGGAGGATGTATTAATAAATAAACACAGATAGGATATTGGGGCAACAGAAATGCTGTTTTTAAGAACAATTACATCAAGTTACAGCACTATTTGAAGCACATTACTAGTGATTAAGGAGCTATTCTTTCCAAGATTCTGTAAGAATTTACCAAGGAGAAAGAAAAAGCCTGAAGATTTTGAAGTATATTAGTAGGATCGACTCAAGTCTATAATTTTTTTTCTTTAAATAATATAATCCTTTGCTAAAATCTGTACCATAAATAACCCAATATCAGTTATCACAAAGTGCCATGTAATAGTGCAGCAACTGTCTCTGTCACTACCTAAGAAAAATACAGTAGATAACTCCTAAGGTAAGCCAGCCATTTTTCAGGCAAGAAACAAAGCACTATTTTCTGTAGAAATTATGTATAACTCTGATTGCCATATTCTGCTGAATAAAAAAAGTGGTCTCAAATGAAAGATACAGTGAATGACAGTCACCAACCTGTATTTTTCCTGTAAAAATCCACTGAAGTCAACATACTGAACAGGCTGAACAGGCGCAGCTAAAAAAAGGTAGTATCACATCACAAAAAAGTGAATCTATAGCTGCTAGCTGACAGCAGAGGAACACCTCCTATGTTTGTGCTGCCTTCGGTATTTTTTCTCTGCTTTGTTAAGGGGGTTTGAGCTGGCATGCCAGGTGCACAAAAAACCTGCATTCAAAGTAGTATGTGAGCATTTGCTGGCACTCAGCTTTAAGTGTGTATTTTGCATTCATAAACATGCCACCCTTCTTCTCCAGCTACCCAAACACTGCAGATAATCTCTAACGAAGACTCCCATTTCAGATCAGCAAACTGGTTCTGCTGTCTGATAAGACAGTTAATAATACAGTGCTCCAAGAAAACTAAAGAGAGGTGTCTGCATGCCAAGTCTTGGAAGTCACCGTGAGCAAAATGTCCATTAAGCCCACACAGTACCCACACGTGGCAGTGCAATACCTGGCCATTAAATTTAGGCAAATATGTTTGCTTTTCAAAACAAAACTGTATCCTTTCTGTTTACACTATAGAAAAATGCCACTGCACTAATCTTGATGGCACCAGGTCCAACTATTATGATTCAATGTGCTGCTAACGTTATAAAAATAATAAAAAAAAAATCCCAATCTTCTGACTTCAATTTTTTACTTCTGCCCTTTATTTTACTGAAGAATCAGTAGTTCAAGACCTAGATAAATATTTCAAAAACTATACTATTTGTGAGCAGAGCAGGTCACTACCATTTCCCAGAGCATTTGGAGTTCATGTGAAATAAGGGCAGAAGAGTGATGAGCTGCATTTTTAACATGGGCATATATAGAATAGTTGTCTAGCTGATAGAGAATGTGTAATGCAACATCTGCACCGTACACCTTGCCAAAGCCCATCCCAAATAAATGTAGTGCATTCTCCCTAGTGCAATTAACTCTTGTACTCTGGCAGGTTGTGCTAGAAGATCATCAAGGTAGATTACCTTCCAGCATATGAACTAAATACTTACAGGTGTTATATCATCAGTTATTACTTACAAACTTCTGCATTTAACAAGACATCCAGGCAAATGAATGATCTAATTTATGAATTATTTATAAGAATTTCACAGCATGCTCCTGGCGTCATCCATGGCCTTTTCCAGGTCATATGACACCAATTAGAGCTGAATTTTAAATTATTCAATAACCTGAACTCTCTTGTCATTTAACATATAGATATCAATGCAGTAAACAAGTTAAGTCTAATGGGCCCTGGAGGTTTGCGTTCCTCCACCCATCAGCAGCAGAGGCTGTATGCTACCACTGGAATAGAAAATAATAGAATGCAGCAGTCAAAAACATTTGCAAGGTTTTAATAAGTTATTTTGCCTCCCTTAGGGATTTTAGTATAACTTACAAGCCCTGAATCTAAAACATATTAAAGTCCTTAGCTATGTGCTTTTAAAACGAAATTAGGACATAGCAAAAGAGCAAGTCTGACACTAACCCTAATTTAGGCCCTTAATTTGAAATGTAGTGGAAATTATGGAGTAAGCAAGATTTACTATGCACAACTCATTACCTTCAGGCTCTCCTACAGTAGAGCCAAAAATAGCCCCTCTCCCAACACAGATACACCTGCCTATAAAGATGAGGCTACACAGAGGGAAATGGAAATGTTAATTTAACAGCTATCAGTTGACAGGTGCATCTCACGTTCCTCACCACTTGGGTGGCAAAAAGACTTCCACCATTCTTCTGTCCCAACAGCACTGGAGACACCAGTGACATATAAACCCATCAGGATTTGGGTATTGGCTTCAAAACATAACATTTCAGAGAGGTTTGAGGTTGCACCACATCAGAAGAAAAAAAAAAGGGAATGTAACAGCATCCGAAGCACCGACACAATAAAAGATATCTCAAAACCATTGTTTTCCATGATGACTGCAAGAAGAACAAGATATCAACAACATAGATGATGAGATGAACAGCACTGTTAGGTATTTGATTCTGCTTGGTGTGAAGTCTGCAGGAAATGCATGGCAAGCATGGCACGTCCTGGCTGCAGATCTCATGAGCCTGTGAGCATGACCCCCTATCTACTGCTGATCTACCCTGAGAAGTCCAAGTCATATGGCAGAAAACTACTGAGATTGGGTGTGCTCAGTACAAACCTAAACCCTGCCTAGCACCAATAGACTTATTTTTATAGTACCGGTGCCTCTGCTTTCTGAAGGCTGCTAAACTAAACCCCAGACCCACTCCTCCAGACAGTCATTTGCAGACCCCTGTCGTAGAGGACCCACCAACCCCACTCATCTGCACACACATTTCCTTTGCCCACTGCTTTGCACAGATTAAAAAGTTTCCTGAGATCTGTCTAACAGCAAGAGGAAAAGATAGAAAGGGAGATGCTCAGCTTATCCATTTAAACACTAGCAAGAAGTTCTCTAGCTACTGCTGTCAAGATAAATACCAAAAAAATGATGCTGAGAAAACATCATGCCAAATAAGTAAAAACACACCTATCCAAAATGTCTAGCCAGATTAGCAAGAATAAGGATTTAGATAAAGAACACAACATTGGATTTTCTGCTCCCTGACCTTATCATAGGAGGGTGCTGCAACGGAGTTCTCTGTGGTTTTCTAAACTTTTTAAACTTTTTAAGAAAAATAGCAGAGACGGGGAAAAAAGACAACTGCCTAATCTCTCAGCACACATTTTAAGAACACACAAAAATAGCTATAAGGGATTTTATTTTGGTTGGCAGCCAGATTTAACTTCATTCCTACACTGGGCAGTATTTGATTATTTCACATTAAGGGTAGTAACATGTTGGACGATAAGAGGGAAGTTCATATTGGTTTTCATTAAAGAGTAATATCCACCATGTATTTGGTTTTTCAAGGTAACTTTTTCAAAGTTATTTTAAAAAGCAAACGGTTTTCCACTTGGAATCGCAAGTTTAGCGTATCACAGGCTACACATGTTCCCAGCTATTGCCAGTCTCTTTAGAATTCAATCAACATCTGCTCCAAAGTCAAGCTTTCATAGCTCCAGACACAAGACAAAAGGGCAAATATACTGTGACCCTTCTAAATAGCCTTGATTACTGTGATCAAACAGTAGCCAGATACCTATGTGGAGAAGAAGGTGCAGAGTTTGATGTGTGAAGATTACTGCAGAAGTAGACACTGAATCAGCATTTGCCAACATGCACCTCACCACGACAGCCAGTATCACCTTTCCCCTGTATTTGCAGTAGGAATAATTCTGGTACCCACTGGCCAGGGATGAACTGTAAATAACAGCCACTGTTCACTCTGGAAAATTACAGAAAGTTTTACTTCCTTCAGGTGCATCCTGTAGCATCTCCAGGGGTGAAGACTTTGAAATACTTTTGCTGCACAAAGAAAGGAATAGATGACATCTAGGAATTAAAAGCATGTTCAGAAGTAGGGACAGCGTTTTGGGGAAAAGAAGAAAAAAAACCAAAACACGAAACAACCAGGAAGTTATTTAAATAATAAAGAAATCCCACACAAGCAAAAGCAGAAAATCTATTGATTTTAAGACCGGAAAGGTGTGCCCAAGTGAGCTCATTCTGTCAGGACTGTCCTTGCACTAAGAGCTAGACATCATTTAGATTCTGCTAATGATCCCATCTCTGGGAAATAATTCATAAAAAGTAAACAGTAATTTTCATATGCCTGCCCTTTTGATCTTACATTTGTAGGGAGTATCCTGAGGCTAGCTGTGGGCGCCCTCGTGGCTCTGGCTGATTGACCTCTAATCTGCCCCTCAAGTAACGATCATGCCAAGGAATGACAACAAGAGTTGCAGACATTTCAGTGCAATCCCATTAAAGACAGGCTGACTCACTTCATCTTGTCAAAGAAGTTTCACACAAGAAATAAAAGCTTTTTAGAAGGACTCCTTTATTTTGTAATGATGCTTTTCTTCAGAACAAAGACTGGAACAAGACTAATGCACCAGGACCTGACTGGTACAGAGCTTTAAATTAACCAGCCATATGCTGCTAAGACACAGTTAGGTACTAAATAGTCTTGGTAGCAGAAAATTAAGAGCGTCCTTCTAAAAGAATCAAGTCAGAATCATGGTACTTGACCTCTCCACATTTCAAGAAAGTACATATATTATTTGTAAAATAGCAGCTGTCTCTCTGACTGCTCACAGTCTCATCAGTCACACAGGCTGTGAGCATTGAGATCCCAGCCTGTGTGGTTTTACCCCACGCTAGCCCCCAGTAAATGCAAGAGCAGTCCTTGTGTCTCTCTCACTGGGTATGAAGCTAAGAGAGGAAACAGCCAGTCCAGAGCAGCTGCCATCCCAAAACTCGCTGCCATGCCAAAACTTGCTAACATGCCACGGTGACTGAATTACCAGGAACAACTTATTGAAATAAGGGAGTGAAGAAACTACAAATTAACCTGCTGGAATCCAAAGAAATGGGAGCACAGACTATTTCCTACATTACAGTAATACTGAAAAAAGCATGCATGCTCCCAACACACTGAAGGGTACAATTGAACAAGGGGATAAATGAACTAGAAAAAAACAGAGTTATTTTAAAAATTATATATATATTTATTATATATAAAAAATTAGAGTTGCCACCAAAGTGCTTAGAACCCTAAGTTGTACCTGAATGGTGGCACAACTCTTATCATGGGCAGATATTACATACATACTATGCTTCCACTTCGTGCTTCAGTCTTTCCATAGTTCATATCCCTGCTCTAGTCATATTCTCTTGCCTTAGCACAAAGTCAACATCTTAATTTACAGTTATGTAAGAAGAACACTCTGCAAATGGAAAGGATTTGAATTTCTTTTACCCAGAACATATGTAGCTGGAAGTTCTGTGCAAAATACAACCAGTCCTGAAGAAGTTCCACCGAAGCATGGTATCTCATAATCTGTTACCCAGTCTTACAGTCTCTGCATTGGTCAGGAGTCCCCAAGACCTCTGAGCAACACAGGCAAATGACCTCACAGGAGTCTGGAAGGCTCAGCTTGCTGAACATAAAAATTCAAGGCTCTCTTGGCATACAGGCTGTGGTTTCAGTGAGAGATTAAATGTTTTCTCTTTGGCAGGCTTGCAGTATCTCAAACAGGTATATAAATTAACTAATGAAAGACTGCCTGCAAAGTTGAATCAAGGAATAGGAACAGGCATGGAGCAAATAGCAATCTCTCATTCCTGGGGTAAGCCAGCTGTTGCCTTTTGAAGCTCACTATGAAGATGTCGACTCCACAACATACCCACCACACTTGAAACACCACAGTGGATGTCCCAGCAGACCTTCCATGTTTGGCTGAGCCTCCTTAGGAGCTGAAGGCATTCTGAAGTGGGTTTAGTACTGCTGGAGGTAGCAACCGCTGACAGAGGGAAACGACCTCTGATATATCAAGCTACAAAGATCAACTTCCTCTTGACCTATGGAAATGGATCTTTTACAGTCCTGCTTAACACCATAAAGTACAGCAACATTGTCACAGCTATTATTTGCATAAGATGGTGCTAGATGTGTTGTAAAGCAGTTTGACAGTCCAACCTGATGGGTCTCAGCTGCAGAATATTGATATAAAGGCTCTTCTATAGTAACCATAGGCCATTAGGTTGTCTGAATGGACATCCATCACTACTAGCTTGTGTGAAGAAGAACATTAAGTTAAAAAGGCATGACCAAGAATAAATTGAAAGGCCCTTCACTACTCCAGGGCAGCAGTGACTTTGTGAGGCAATCGCTTTCACTCTGTGGCGCTGCAGTCTGGACAGACCAAGTAAAACCCACCCACAGGTTTATTAAAGTGAGCTCAGTTTCATAAAGCTCTCAAAGTCTCAGCAATTGCAAGAGCCAAAGGAAAGAACATCCTTGCACAAAGACAGGCCTTGGTCATAAGCACACCAAAGTATGTGAAAGAACTAATATGTGATCATAGTCTCACATTAATAGTTAGCAAAACATTGTGCCCTGCTTACAAACTGTAGGACAAGGACATGGAAGGACAGTTTCCAGCTGCGAACCCCTACGTTACAGTCTTTTCAAGTTGCAGATGTGGACCTTCCTTTCAACAGAGAACCATTATTTTCTTGTGTTGTGCCAATTTAAGAGCTCTAATGTGATGAGCAGGCACCCCATACCTCTTTTGTGCCATTTCCAACCAGAATCCTAACAGACATGCATATAAAAAAAAGAAAAATCTCTCCCCCATATGATAGCAATTAATGTAGCAGATATAAGACAATTGAAATTTGACCTTAATTATTCTCAAGAAGGGAACCAATTTTTGATGGGAATTTTTTTTGCCAAGGTAAACCATACAAATTTGTGCTTTTATATTTTACCTTTGCTCTGGTTTATCCTTCCTCACTTTGTGAAATCCATCTGTACACTAAGTATGCACAAATGCTGAAAGCAGAAACAGCCCATGATGCAGAAAGCAGAGACAGACCATGATGCCAAAAGGTATAAATTTTTGATGTTCTGACGAAATTCTAATGCAAAGTTGAACCCTCTATCTGGGTTCCCAGGCCACTTCTTTGGATAGAGTTAGTTAATAAATGTATTCTGATTACTAGGCTTAAGCCTTTCTTATTCCATCTGAAAGAGCTGCACTTCAGCTCTCCTCCTTAAACTCTGGATTCAACAAAGAATAGTAACGCTTTGAGGCTGAAAATCTCTAAAACCACTCAGTGCCAACTTTAACAGGAGCAGAATTAGGTCAACAGTAAAATTCACTCCCTCCAGGAACAGAGTTTGAACCATCCAGTTGAGCAGAGAAGAAATTATCACCACATGTTTCCATATCGGTAAAGTCCCTTGGGATTTGTAAATAGTAAAAAGAAAATTTAAAAAAATAATTAAAAAAAGGAAAAATTTCCAAATATTGTTGTAGGGCAGAAAGTGCTATCCCTACTAGAGAAGTAAAAAAAAGAAGAGGAGCCTCCCTCATAGTTACATATGAAATAAGTACATCTTTTAAAGTGTCACAAACTTGATGGAGGAAAGACAAGAAGTCACAAGTACTTGGAAGAACTGAGTGGGAGGAAGAAAAAAAGAGGAAGAGGGGAAAAGAGTAAAGAAGAAACCCAAATAGTACTGGTTCAGTCAGGTATTTAAAATGAGTTTTCTTTAATTAGCTGAACTGTAATACGAATTACAACTGAATTTCTTGTTCATAGTATATTCATTGGAGAGGTGGGGATGCAGCTGGCTATTTCCAGAGCAGTTGAAGCTAAAACAGACTCAGTTCTGCAGGACTGAACAGGAGCCAGTTTCCGTCCTTCTCAAAAAGACCAAAAAGCAACTTGGCAGCAGAAAGTCTGACAGCAAGCTCCATCTCAGAAATACTTATGAAGCATGACAAACCTGTGGCAATTGTGACTGAACTCATTAAAATCACTACAGATTATTTAAAGTCTTCATGCCTGACATTCAAGTCCTTTATTATGCTTTAAATGTCCAGGAAAAGAAGCTGTAGACACAGGGCAGAAATGAGGGCTGTAATACCGCAGCGGATCACTAAGTGATGAGAAAAAGGAGTTTGGTCCCACACTGTATTTCTGGCATGAAATGTTAAATTGAATTGATTATAGAATTTCCCCTTGTTTTTGAAATCTTTTGCTTTCTGATGGCAGAACTGTTGATGATACAAATGCCCAAGCCCAGCTTTCAGTCTGAATAATGACCAGAAGCAAAGTAATCAGATCTCTTGGATCAGTGTCTGTCTCATGATACGAGATAAGATTAATAGTTTCATGCTGATTTGCCATTTCCTAGACTAGTGTTAAATTACAAATTTACAGGGGGGTGGGAGGGAATGTGTACCATATGAAACTCTCAGAAAAGGGCAAAACCATAGCACAGTTATCATAAGATAAAACCATAAAACAATCACAGCCCTTGGGGGACCAGAAGCTCTGTGCAGCCTCTCATGTGTCAGATCATCACAGGGTGCCTGGTTATTTCATGATAAGATTATCTAATGTTAATCTCACCACTAGAATTGGCTGCAATAAAAATGTTACAAACTTTCTAATTTTAATTACTGGGCTCCTGAAGATAACTACTTCAATTCTGTTTGGGAAAAAAAAAACAACAAAAACACTCTGCATGCTTTCTCTGAAGCTGGGAGTACTTCAAATACCAGAACTGTGGATTTGATGATTTTCCACGTCTTTACTTCTGTGATTATTAACTCCTCTCTTCCCTTCTATTTTCACCTGGTCATCCTGATATAGGACAGTGAGTACTTATCGGATAACACTGTTTCTTCCATTGAATTTCACAAACTATATCCAAAAAAGTGCCAAATACCTCAAAAGAAAAACAGAATGCACCTGTAGCATTCTGTAGCCCATTCTTGAAATAACGCAGAAGGGGAAACTTCTCCTAACCAAAAATTGTCAATGGGATGACCTTAGCATTAGCTAACAGAAGTGGCAACCCTGACTGTAAGAAGTCCAACAGCAGAACCATACAAGCTAATTCCCTGGAGAAGATTTCTGTGGAGCAATCTTTTCAGAACCCACCACTAACTTACTGAAGAGATAATCTCAGGTGTTAGTTACATTTACTGGTATTGCAACACATGCACACGCACACACACGCCCTCCTTGCACTGTAATTCTTATACCTGCAAAGGTTTTATAGGAAATATCACCCTCCCACTACCCCTATGCACAGTGGCAAATTACTGCAGAGCCAGATGAGCCATTTACTGTCACAGGACTTCAAACTGCAGACAAGAACTTTCAGAAGGAGATACTGTGCAAAAATCCTCTAGGAAATTTGTTTTTGGGAGCAGTGGGGCTCCTCAGGAACACAAAGGAAGTGCAATATTAAATAGGAGGAATAAATCCCAAGCATAAGGACTCAGATTCAAGAACCTTCCACTGTATCAATCTGATCTGATCCAAAACCACATCTTCACCGGAGACCCTGGTTAACTTATTTATAGTCCACAGTTTGGGTCTAATTCTACATTTTTCAGCAAACCTTATTATTATTAAATTAAGGACCTTAAGCTACAACAAAGCAAGTTTCTCACCAGAGTTGCAACCTGGTAAAACCACATAAATATGTTCTAATCACACTGACTTTGGATACTATTCTATTGGATACTATGTAATTTTCTGTAGATGAAACTAGAGAATAAGAACAGTTGAAGCAATTTAAAGAATAGATTTGTCATTTTACTCACTGGTATGATACAATTTGCTTATACATCAGTTATTTTATATATGCGGACATAATCTATTGTCTGCATTTTCCTTGTCCTTTTAGCATAAAAATGGTTAGAGAAAAATCTAGATGTGTATTTCTCCTGAGGTCACCAGGTCCTGCTGTTCGTTTCTCACCTGAAGTCATAATCTTGTCTTTGACATCATAATCATTTGCACAGCCACCAATTGAGATGTCACAAACGGAGGATTATGGCCAGGTGGGGAATAAACAGCAGGAGCAGTTGAACTCTTAAGAAACAAAAATCTTGTTTTCATGCAAATGTCCTTCATAATAGAGAACAAAAGAACAAAGGGAGAAAACTACAATGGAGAGAAAAATACTAGAAGCCAGATTGTTTCTAAATACATGATCTCCCTGAAGTTCCCTCTGAGGAGTCAGCTGCCGATTAACAACGGCACAAATCATCACAAAAATAAAACAAAACTTGACATCTGATGCTTGAACTCCCCACAGTACCCCCACTACACATAAACACAGTTTTCTACTTAACATGAAATCAGCAGAAATACAAGGCACTTTTAGAGAACTTGTAACCTTTAGAGGTATTTATATATTCCTCGCAGTAACTAAGCACTCTTCTCCTTGTTCTATAGATGAAGACACTGAGGTCAAAGAATACACAGGACCTTTCTGAATCTCAGTCACAAACAGATTGTGGAAGACGATAGGTATTATAAAATTCAGAGCTGAAGTGGCACCAGTTCTGGAGGAACAGAAAACCCATAGCTCCAGCTGCAGTTCAACAGGAGGCTGTTGCAGAAGGGCTATTCTGGTTTACCAGTTCCAAGGAGTTAAAAGAATTACAAACAATTTTTATATTTTAAAAAATCATTCATAAATTAATCTGTCTGAAATTGATAGCTAGAATCAATCTGAATGCCAATATAAAGTTACTGGGGAAAAAAATTAAATCAAAACTGCAATACAGATCCAGAACAACAGTAATTTTATATGTAAAGAGAAATCCAATCAGCTACACTGATACTGCTCACTTTGTAAGGTTGCTGCAAAAACATCTACCAGGAATAATCCTGCTTTCATTTCGAGTTTCTTTTTTTATTCAGGTTTGAGTAAGCAGTGCTAAACTGAAAAATGCTTAAATTGCCACATTCTTGGCACTGGTGCTATACCCTTATTAAGAAAATCAGTGTTTCTGCAACAGTCTAATTAAAAATACAAGAAATTAATTTCTGAAAAGGGAAAAAAAAAAAAAAGCACTGCTTCACATACTTGTGTTCTGCCTCACTATTGCTTGTGATGATGCTGAATGTATGCCATTAAATGTGACAGCACAGATACCCTACAGCTCAAACAATTCCATCATCTGCCTGTATTCTATTCCCACACAGTCTTCTGGACATATCCTGTCCAGATCTTGTCACAGCACAGCAGATGTGGCAGCTCATTTCCTCAGCAGTAGACCAGGGTGGGAACCTCAGCATGAAAACTGTGCCTTCTCTCCTCTTATTTTCCAATCTCCGATTTGTGGTGCTGAAGTATCAGGACTGTTTCAAGTTCATTTGAATTGTCCAAATGGCCTGCCTGTAAATAAAAGTGCCATTTGACAAAGGAGTTAATTCAGCAGAAAAAACTTTTTCACTTTACCACTAATCATTTTGTATTTTAGAGCTAACTTACTCTTTCCTCCAAATCTGAAATGAGTATAAGCAGGACTATAAACAGCATTCCAGCTTTTAGGCACTATCAAGCATGAGAGCAAACTGCTAAAAGCACAGAACAGTCTGGATACAAGACTATTGCACTTGAAAAAAACTAAGTAGTATATATGAAATCTAACCATGACTTCTAGTAAAGGAGCTGCTGAATAACTCTAGGATCACTTAGGATTTTACACTTGATGGACAAACCTCTAACTATCCTAATTAGATTTTAAACAAACTGTTAATTGCACTCAAGTTATATTTACCTTTGAAATCTGTTGTTTCTTTTGCAGATCTCAGAAGTTTGACTGCCCAGAGGCTTATTAATTTTCCCAGTCTTATCAGTCTAGTTTAACAAAAAACAGTAAGCCTACCTAGGAAGCTTGTCCCACATTTCCTTTTATGCCTATCCTGTATTTTTTTAAATAGAAGCTATATTCATCCACAGTATTTCTACTCATCTTTAAACCTGTCACTTTAAGAGTCCAGATGGTAAAAGAATCTTTTGCTCCTGTAGAAATTTATGTATTATGTATTAATAAGGCTCAAATTCTATATTCAGAAAGCAGATATGGATATTTATGAATAACTCACAGAAAATTGCTTTACAGAAAATACATTTAAATTCCTCCCTTCATTTTCCATAAAGGATGACGGGTAGTTTGTTACACTAATAATCACTTGGAACATGCAAAGGGATTTTTCACTGTGTTCCTGTATCTTACTGGTGGCAGTTACCATGCTGACAAAACTTTTTCTGTTCATACCAAAAGAAGCAGACATACAAGAATGTGGTCAACTTAAGAGCAGGTGAAAGTCATAGTTTTACCTTACCTGTACTGAAGCTTCTCATCTAATGGGAAAACGGGTACTTTTCTAAAAATTTACACACCTGTACTGAAAGCAAAAGTTCTATCATCTTGGAAAGATTAACACTGTGTTCATATTGTATCTTTACTTCTAGGTGGAGGGAAGAGAGAGTGGAATCAATTCGACACTAAATACACATCCAAACCCTGTATTTCCGTAACACTTTTGTAAGGTGAGGAAGACTTGTGCTGAGTAGTGCCTACTGGGAATTCCAAGACTCAGCCTTTAGATAACACATGGCAGCAATGGATAATGGACACTCCATGAAGTGGCAGACAGAAAAACGCCAGTTAAAATATTTTAACACCAAGGAGGCAACAAGCCTTTAAGAATGAAAAAAATCTCCTCTTACAAATACATCCAGCAAGTACAGTGTGCTTTGTTCGAGGCAAAAAGAACACAGGATGCAAAACCATGCATTTGAAACCCAGGGCTGAAGGCCAGTCCAGCCACACCTCTGCACAGCCTGTAAGTAGCAGCATTTCATTCCTAGAGGCCATTGGTGTCTGCTGTTAAAGTGAGAAAGTCTGGTAGGTAACAGTATAACTGATGTGCCTCCCAGCCAAAAATCCTCACCGTCATAAAACTGAGTGCTAAGCATAGCTTTAAATAAAGTTTGGAAGTGAAATGTTCTCAAACGTTAGCCTGTGATTTCTGAAATTAGAGGTCAACTCTATTACCCCTTGATGCTTGACTTCTGAAATTCCTTAAAATATGGCACTTGCTTCCCATTTTCAGGAACGCACCTCATGCAGTCAAGCATATGGAGTCAATAAAGGTGTCTCTTCATCTGCCATCTGAAGCTTTATTTTTCTCACTTACAAACTGCAACTGGTTTTAGTAATAGCAATCCCTGCACACATTTGAAATGCACTTCCATTTTCCACATTGCAGAGCTATATGGCTTAGTAAATACATGCAATTTAGGTTCAAAACCATAGCTCCAGGCACTACATATCGAGAATTTTATATTACTGAAAATTAATGCCTTTTTTGCATATGCTTGAGCAATAAATTAAAAAGTTATGTCTTATATGTATCAATTGGGATTTTCTTAGCCTTCATTTTTAAAAAGAATCATGCATACAGACTTGCATTTCTGTTTCTTCTCTGGGCTTTTAATAAGAGAATATGAATTTATTTCAATTCATCAAAAGCAACTAACTAGAACTCTAGGAGTCTCGTATTTTGTACTGAAATTTGTAGGTGTTCAACTGCATCAATATCAACCTCCAAATTCAGTTCTACAACTGAAAAAAAACTTGGCACCTGCGTGTACATTACTCATGGCATTATCCATGTAGAATAATCAAAGTAACAGTCATAATTTCTTTCAGTACAGAAAACTGAAGTCCCCATATCAGAGCTGAGAGGAAAATAAATGAGGTTATGATTTTTCAAATTGCTGGAAGGGTGGCACCAGGACTAAAGAATGCTTTGATGCTGTTCTCTCTTGGAGAGCCTTGTTTCATCCTGAAATCTCCATTCTCCCATGCACATGGAACAGAGACAAAGCCATGGGTATTAATGAATGCATATTGAAGGCGCATGAGAAACAGGGCAAGAGCCTTGCTCTGTGCTTGCTAACACAACCTCACTTCTTCCATGGCTTTCTCTTTCCCACCCCAGGCTGACCACTCACCAAGGTGTGAATGATGGAGTAAGCCATAGCTTAGGGACTCTTCAAATTAAAGCTACAGTAGAAGTGGCCCAAGAGATGACCAAGGAAGGGCCAACAACTGTTGGTCCTTATTTCTCCTCCCCTCAATACAGAAGGGAGGGCCTGGAGACAATTTAACATAGCTGGCTGGAATGCCAGGCCACAGACTTGTGGGACAGAAAGCTCAATCGTGAAATCAGCAAGCGGTGCCAGAAAAAACTTGAAACAAACATATCACGCAGAACTCATCTGGGAGAAGCCTTTCATTCTGCCATACATAAACCATAAAGCAAACAGAATTGGAAATAAACCTTTTCCTTCCTCTGTGTCTTACTTGCCTCACTCAGAATATGCCTCTGCTCTAAATTCAGATTTAAACTTGGGGACGTCATGCTTCAGAAAGTAAAACTAATGTGGAAAAGATGAAAAAGAACTTTCAACATGCAATCTAATACTCTTTTTACCTCCAAAGTAAGATGGAAGCATCAATTCAATAAAATAATGGTAAGAGGAATCTATTAGCTTATTTCCCTGCAAATCTTAGGAGTTCACTTGCATTATTAGGAATTATAGCACTAGGTTTCATAAATTTCACTAATTTTAAAATGTATTATTTCATAAACCCCACAAAAATAATTACATTAATTGGAAGAGTTTGAAAAGAAGTATCACCTTCCACTTCACAAAGGCAATGAGCGATCCAGGCTGCTCACTTATAAAAGAGAGATCTAGAATATTATAATCATTTTCATTACAACAATTTTAACTCACCAATATTTGAAAGGAACACATACAACTTGTACACAAGTCAAGTTCAAACCGAAGTT
This sequence comes from Drymodes brunneopygia, assembly GCA_013400955.1. Classification (NCBI taxonomy): domain Eukaryota; kingdom Metazoa; phylum Chordata; class Aves; order Passeriformes; family Petroicidae; genus Drymodes; species Drymodes brunneopygia. Next base: position 121,944 of record VZTZ01031758.1, read on the forward strand.
CTGGGATTTTTTTGTTGGGGTTTTTTAAACCTTCAGTCTGCAAAAGCCACAGTAATGTATTTTGCTCGTCTTTTCCCAGCAGTGGGATCTCCCTGGAACTGGAGAGATGCCAGAACCCTCCATTACCACAAGACTTGATATCAGCAGTGGAAGCCTTTCTAGAGACAGTTTTTGAAGGTAACTTTCAAAGTCTTTCCCATATTACAAATATACTAAATGCACCAAAATATAATTTTCTCTAAACAAAATGGTATTCATCAAATCCTCAACCTATTATCTCACATTCTCTTTTGGAACAGACATGTCGATAGAACAGCATCGTCAATCAATCCAATAGATTTTGAGTGTATCCGCAATGAATCTACTCTGCAATAAATTGGCTTGAGTCATTTAAAATCTCATATCTTAATGTTAGGAGAAGAAAAATTATTATTTTCATCTACTCCTCCTCCCCTTAAAGCACCTTGGGCAAGGGCTAAGCATTAAAAAGAAAAATAACCAACAGCTGTATTATAGCAATAAAGCCTAAATAAAAATGACTGATCAATCTAGAGGAGAAAATATAAAAGACATCATTCTATATAAAATACACACAAAGATTTTAACTCAGAAGTTTTCAACTGTGTCAAATGTGTTATAGTAATTAAACAAGCAGACAGGGTGCCAAAGCTGTAGGTAGTTAGAACACCCACATTTCCCCCCTTTTAAATCATTCTGTAGTTTACTAAAGCATTTAAACTTGCATCCTTTCACAAACACTGTTCTATTAAGGTACTTAGCGAGAGCACCACAGGCAATGATGACCCATAAACCTGTATGTGGATTTCTCTGCTAGTATCTACAGCACCACAAAAGGAGAGTCAGGATTCTCTTCTCCCTCCTTGCATTAGGCAGGAATTTGCAATTCCTTTTCAGAAACGATTCCCATTACACTTCCTCCTCAATGTGTGCTGCATTTACTTCTCTTGAATGAAGCCAGCTATGTTGTACTGCATCTCAGACTCCTATCAGTTCACCTTAAAAGACTGTTTTCCTTCATGAAATGGTTGAGCCTGAAAATACATAATTCACTACAATTTCATCAAATGGCACTGAGCAATTGCTTAGCTCAAATTATAAAGAAAGAAGAAGGTTCACCAGAAGGCAGTTTCTGCCGCCCATATAAAGTACACTTCTGACATTTGAGCAACGCAGTAGTTTGGAAAGGTGCTGAGGAGCTGAGTGCTCCCACCTTTCAACAATTTCAAAGAGTCAAGAACACTCAGCATCAGCAGTATTAGTTCAAGTCCATGTCAAATCACTTTATCTGAACATATATTTAAATATGTAAAGTAAGCTACAGATAAAACTGAAAACTGCACAGAACAGAATTCAGAGGGACAGTTTCCCAAGGCAGAGGATCACCTGCAAGGGAGTAGCAAATCACCCTGCCAAGACCTAATGAAGGAGTCTTTCAGAAGAATCTCAAGGCAGTATTCCCTTATAATTGAAGGCATACAAAGCTATTTCAAATACTTCTGATACTGTAAGATCACCCTAAGAAGTTTCCCCAAAGTAACTTTTAGACTGCATCTATCATTCTGTTCAAATCAATTCTCTTCAATGAATTGCACTAAGGAAGACTAGCTGAGATACAGCTGGCATCAATGACAGCACCATGAAAACTGAAAAATTGCCTCTAAAAGGGTTTGAGAAGAAAATGCTCAACACTGTATTTTATATCACACAGCCTGAAACAGAGCTTTGTTTTTTATAATGCTTTCTCAAAGTACTACCATTAAAAAATTATGATGTATTAAGATACAAAGAGCAATATATAACACCAGTGATCTGGTTAAAAGATGAACACTTAAAAAGAAAAACATAATGCAGTAGCAGGTTAATACCAAATAATAGGCAACAGTTATACAGGCTACTAAAAATGGGTGTGAAATGAAGAAATGGGAAATAATGGCTATAAAAATGCCTTGTGATAGCAAACCACAAAAGAAGCCTCCCATGGGAAGCAATGGAAACCAACTTCCATGCTATTTAGGCTGGACAAACATGTTTAAAAGAAGATCTGGAAGGAGAAAAATCCTACATTGGGAGCAAGGAGTTGAAGATGAAAATTTTGGTTACATGCATAGATGGAGAATGCAAGGATAAGATGAATTACCAAAGCAGCACTGGAAATTTGAGAGAAGTCCAGAACACTCTAGGTGGGAAGGAGGCAGAGAAGGAAAGACTAGAGAAGTTCTTTGTCCCTGATGTTTCTGATATTTACATCATTTTTCCAATGCAATGAAAGCAAGCAACAATCTCCAAGTAGAATTAACAAGCACACAGAAAGGCAATAAATATGGATTTAAAATGGAACATCTAATAAGAAAAGAAAGTCTTTCTCTTTTCTGCAAATGGAGGATAATGACAATTTAAATAAAAACACCCATAGCAAACCATATTCATAATATATGGTTTCTGCAGGCTACAAAAATCATTGCGAGGTGCTGTATACTGCAGAGTTTTATGACATTTTTTGGCTGAGTTGATGATTAGGAGATTACATAAGCTGTTTATTACTTGCTGCAGCCTATGGAGCGCAAAAAAATGAACTGGTCATTTAATTTACACTAAATTTGTCCCAGATAGCAGAAAAAAGCAAAGCAACTCACTGAAGACAGAGCAAGCATTAAAATGCTGCAAGTGAGAAAACAGCACGATTTTCCAATATCGCATTGTACAGAGAAGAGAAGTAGTTTGGTAAAAGACAATTAGTATAAAAAAGCTCTTGAACTCTGCCTGGACCCATGGATTAATGCCTAGCAACAGAAATGTGTGCATGTGTATTCACTTGCACGCGTGCATGAGCATAATGGTTGTGGATGGACAAGGGAAGAGCTTGGGAATGACACAGGGCAAGGGAGGAAAAGAACGGCAATTCAGTCTTCATGTTTCCCCAAAGTCTCAACTAGAACTAATCAAAATGAATTCATCTGAATGTCTGTGATGGCCAAGAATTTAGTCACACACAGTCTGGCTGTCCAAATGAACGGTGAGGAAAGGGCTCACATCAATCAGCTTCATCTGAGAAGATTGGCACAACTTCAATAGGGATTGACACAGTTCAGTGTCTGCCAGACTGATGAGCCAAGCACCAAGCTGAAAATGTTCTGACTATTCATAATGACATTGCAGTCTAGGGCCTTTGATTAATTAATTCAGGAACTAAAGCATTCAGTTACTGTAAGAAGAATATTTGAGGTAGCTGTTTCTCACCCTTTACTGTATATGAAATCCCACTGCTCTGCACTCGGGCCTGCACTGGTGCCATTACAGGAGTGCCTTTGACTGCTGCTGTGCTGGGCCTAATGCACACTCCAGTTCCTCCCCTCCCTCAAACAATTTACTTTCCTACAAAATAAATAAAGCCTTGCAAATGCTCCGTGCCTTGCCTTTGAGAGGTTTTGCTAAATGAGCCTTCTTCAAGCCACAAAAGAAACATTTGTCTTAATTGTTACTAATAATGTTATCTTTCAGCCCTCTCCGAAAATCTCTGACCAACAGCAGGGCCCTCGCCAGGCACTGCTAAAAATGTCGCTAGGTAGCATTACACATGCAGGCAATTAACAGCTCAAAAAAAGAAGGTTGATCATTTTATTGCATTATTGTTCAGACAGAAGAAAATTCATTTTCATTAAGATAAGACCATTCTACTCATTCTCAGCCCTAAATCTGGTTAGACGAAGGCAAGGTGTCTGCTATACTAATGTATTCCAATTAAACACAACTGGGTAACACAAATAGGAAACTTGAACAACTTGTACTGAAGTTAAGGGGTGCTGCTACACTTTCTTGGGCATGCAGTCAGTCACACTGTCTGTGTTTAATGAAAACCATGAACGATGAATGACATTACACTGAAGTCAGATTGAAAAATTCCCCATAGTCAGCTCTCTCCAGCCTAAATTATCTCACCAATATTGTCCAAGTATTTGAACACAGTAACCTATACAGACTCAGTCTGTAGTTGCCCTTTCTTTCTTTCCGGTGTGCATCACTTTTCTGCTTAGCAATGGTGCTCTCTGTAGCATGATAGCTCCCTAAAGTATCCATCTGCACCAAGAAATATTTTAAAGGGAAGCAACAAGCTTGACATAAAGAGCAGGAGTGAGATCCCAGAAAAACAGCAGCAAGGAAAAAAAACAAACTAGGATTAAAGTTGAGAGAGTTTATTAACTGACCTTATTTCTTCAGTACTCACTTCGCACACAGTATTGCATTTATTTTTTGAAACTCCATTTGTTCAACAATAATACTTGCATGCCTTTTGCTGGAACAAAGTCCTTCATCAACAAGACTGTGGCCCATGGAAATGAAGAAATTTAGCTAGAGTAATTAATAGGAAAGTGAAGAGGCATTTCCTTAGTTTTCATGCCCATTTAAGAAATCTTTTTGTTCTAGACTACGTCTCACCTGGCAGAAGATCATTAAGCTACCAAGCACAGAGGATTCACAACGCAGTGGCATGAAGGGCCCTTACAGGCCACATACGAGTCCCTAATAGAAATACACCTGGCAACAGAGGATGCAGCAAACTCACCAGATTCACAAACTACACCCTTCTCCAAATTACAAATTGTAAGGGACACACAAAGACTACAAGGCTTATTATAATACAAAAGCTGTATTTATAGGCTTGTGGCTATTCACAGCTTTCAATTTAGATTAAGCTTTCAATTTAGATTCAAAACTCCAGTTTTGCTCCTGTAGCGAATAATATATTCTATATAAAGACTATTTTTGCCTTCTTAGCACTGGGAAATCTGACTTTTAGGACATTTTTGCTTAGTTCAAGTGATTTGGCTGCATTTCTCCCTTCCCTCATTCTGTTTCAATAGAAGATTATATAATTAAACTTCATCTGTAAAGCCCAGGGAAGCCTATAGGTAGAGAACAATGTAATGATCTGTTACAAAGCAGCAACTGGTAAAGAACTTTTTACTTCCTCTTAACTTGTAATCAAGCAGCTACTCTGCAGTTGTTTCTTGAATGAAATAAGAAGATTCGTCATGCCAGTACCTAATTCTGAAAATCAACTTAAAAAAACAACTATAAGCAGAGCAACAGTTATTTCAAAGCTGAAGGACATGTACAAGACACTCAGGGAAAAAAAAACTTGCTGATTTACACTGAGTTACTGAGATCCAGAGTGTCTCTACGAAAATGATACCATCTATGACTAAAGCAAAGCCATCCCACCAGAAAAGTCTGTACACAAACCTATACTCGTTTTGTTTTGGCCACACATAAGGTGACACCTTCTACCACACTGCTAAAAGCTGACATGGAGAAAGGACTTTTAAAAGCTTTACTCCCTCCCTCTACCCTGCTGTCACTGCCGTGCACTTCAGACTCCCTGGCCCTTAGCACAGCCACCTCTATGAAAGCCACAGAAGTATTGCAAACTGACTAACAAGATTAGCAAATCCACGCTTGACTTGTTCAATAAGGTGTTGATGCATGCAGATATATTTGCCAGAATTACTTCATCCAGGAGCCATCAAATCTCACTGGAGCCCCTTCTATTTTCAGTCCCTAATCCCTAAACCTTTCTAACCTGCATATAAGACAAAAAAAAAAAAGGGAGCTGAAAAGGAAGGCGAGGAGATAATGATGCCCTCCGTGAAGCAACTGATCAGGAGTGCCTCCCCCAGCCCCTGCAAATACAGTCAGTGCCAGCTGTAGGCCAATTAAACCCAGCCGCTCGCAGGTGTTCGCAGAAATGACTAACACAAAAGAAATTCGCACTTCAGAACTGCAATATTTAAAAGCTTTGAGGTGGAACCAAGAAAGATAAAAGCCCGAATTAAGTTTATTGCCACCTTGTGCTTCACTCTAATGCAGGTTTTGAACAGGGCCTCCCATTGGTATTAAAACTTGGATGAACATCTGCATTTAAAATACAGGAAACTGAGCACGTGAAGTGCTTTTAAAACGCCAGTTGCCATAGTAGATGGGGGCTTTAGTATATGTTCATTTATTATTATAGTTGTACAGCAATATGGTAAAATATATTTGCCAAGTGGGCAATACAAGCTCAACTCTAAGTCAACATAATATGCTAGATTGCTTAGATTTTCATAAATATTTTTGGTGCTTATTTTCCCTAAACATAACTCTCATTTCCCAAAATAACAATTTCTTTAATTTTTAATGAGAACAAAACCATGGCAAGATCTTATCATGCTCTCTTACGTTCAGATTAAAAACCACAAGAGGGGAGAAAAAGGGAAAGAGAGGCAGCCCCCTGACAACTCTCCGTGTTCTCTTAAGTGGTCGAGTGACAGGAACTATCCGATAAGTGAATTCTTTCCCAGTCTCTACAGAGCAGCAGGCAAAGTATCTACAAAATGAATTTCTCTTTGTGGTCCTATACCAAAAATAAGTATACAAATTAACATCCAAATGTCTTTAATTCCCATGATATGTCTATTAAGCAGCAATTCTCCATAAGGCTGTTTAGCTATCCAAATAGCAGCCTAAAATTATTATCTCTATAAGCTTTCCATAACTTATCACTCAGTTCCTATGAAAAGCCATTAATTTTGGCCTCTCTCTATCTTGGTCTCACAGGAAATATTCTGCAAAGGGAGGTAATAAAAATGTGATTTCTGCCATCATTTCATTAAAATTCCCTGTTAAATTTCTATCTGAACAGTGTACATAATATAAAAAAACTCAAGGCTCTTATTAATGGTGCTGTTCCTTATGATACGGACTTTAAAAAATAATGAAGACCATTTCTTACTAGTAAGAATATTGTTCATTTTTCATTCCTATTAAAATTTAATCTGGAAGTTGTTTAAAAATGTTTAAGTTTCATTACATTTCAACATCTTAAGAAGGGGAAGAGCTAGCAAGTTCATGAGCAGGAATGCTGTCCCTCATCCGTCTCTTCCACTGATATCTCAACGTGAAATCACTCAACTAATCCATGACTCAAGATACCCATCTGCAACACTTTACTACTCACCCATCTCACAAAAGCACCGCGATGCAATGTTTGCTGAAAACCTTCAGCTCTGTGGGCGGAGCATGATAGAGAAGAGGAGCAAATTGCTTCCTCCACAGTATCTCTGAAGTTTTGGGAGCCAGTTTTTGGAGGTTTTCATTGGGTTTTTTTGGTGTGGGTTATTTTGTTTTGATTTTTGGAGGGTAGTGGGTATTTCTGGAGGATTTAAGCAAGCTGAAATCAATGCAAAAAATTGTAGGCAACAGACAACAAAAAACACATTAGAAGCCACCAAGTGTTCAATATGGAAGCATTCTTAGCAAACACACTAAGGTGAAACCCCAAATTGCCTTTTACAAACTACAGAATCAGCTTGTGTAGAATGCTAGTCTGGTTCTCAAAAGTAAAAACCAGGCAGCTTTTCCCCACAGCAACAGAAGGTTACTTCACATTTTAAGAGTTTCCTAGAAAGAATGAGTGGTCTGAGTTTCAATGGGGTTCTCTCTGCTTCCTTACCTGTAAATATTTGGTGATAAGACACAGTTCCACCCACCTGAGTCGCTGCGCTGCAAGGGCACATCCCTGCACTCACTGCCATCAAACTCAACCAGCCTAAGTCAAGAGAACAAGATGTTGTTCTGCGGCAACACAGAGAAAAATGAAGTGACAGTAACCCACCAAGAAAACTAAAATTAAACTATCAGAACTAGGGCATGCATCTCTTTACAAACACTGTGCTTAAGCACTTTCTACAATCAGGTCTTTTATTCAGGGGTTTAATTTTAGACATCTAAGTATAAAAATTCTGGCCCATACATTTAATGGAAGCGTGCGATTGCCAAGCTGAGAATGTTAAATCTAATTTTAGTTTTTCTTTGCGCACTTGTTTTTTCACACAATTTCTGCAACTGAATAGGAAAATATCTGTGATATTTTCTGGACTGTATTCACAATACTCAATTTAGTCATTGCATGTGGTGTAGTTACAAAGCCTACTCCAGTGAGTTGGAGCTTTTTCATTATTGACAGTGAGACCAAAATTTTTGGTTCTGAAAAGATTTCTATTAAAATTAATGTTAATATATTGTGATCTGCACACATTCTAAATTAGAAACTAAAAGTTCATTGAAAGTCTTCCTTTCAGATCTCTTTTGTGCAACTATCACCTAGTTCTTGTGCTACAGGCAAATTTTTGAATTTTCTTCCTCACATAGATGAGCTTGTAACAGGGATATATTGATTTAAGCTAGTTTCATTACTACTAATGCTCTGCTAAATTTTAAAGACAATGCAATATTGAACAGAATAATGTGTTCTATTAATAAGCATGCTATTGAAATACTGAGCAGATTTATTGCATTTGGATGTTCAAATAAACACTAAGATCATTTTATATATATCATCTCCTGCCTAAAAAGATGACTGAAATGGAATATGGTTTAAAAAACAATAATAAAAGCAACAAAAAATTGTTTGAATAATTAACCAATGGATTTTAATCAAAAACAATATTCTCTAATCAGACATACGTAGGCCTTGTTTAAAGCAGTACTTATTCCTTATTCACACAGACAAAAAGGACCTCTAAATGCACTGGCTGTAGCAAAAGTTTGAGGAAAGAAGTTTAAAAGGAGATTTAAGGTCTGTTTGGTAAATGAAATAAAGCAAAGATGGCAAAACTTTAAGTTCACACCGCACAGCACTTGGCTCTTGCACACATACTTAAGCTGGCTCGGGAACCAGAAGTTAAGTATCCATGTCAGTGCCGTATTTGCTTGAGCCTGCTAATTAAGCTTGCTGAGAACAACTAATTACTGATGCAGCTCTACTGCTTGTGGGAGCTAAGCTAATACCAGTATGTGGTACAACATATCAGCCTGTTCAGGGGGTACCTGACCAAAGCAGGCCACAACCATGCCCTCAAGTAATTCATTTCTGATAACAAACAGCAAATAAAGATCCTGTTTCTTCACCATTGACTCAGCATGTGATCTGCCACAGGCCCTCTCTTCCATGCCTCACCTGCCACATACAGAAAATGCTCCTGCAAGACTGCCTGATCAGGGAAGGACTTACTGAAAGACAGGAAAATAAGAACCTTCTGAGTGCTGGCATAGCTGCAGCCAAGGGTTTGCACACACTGAAACCTTCTTCATTAACTCTGCTACTAAGCATCCTCATTTCCTGCATTCCTGATTGCCACAAATATTGTACTAAAGTGCTCCGGTTAAAAGAGAATCTTTAAGCCATTTTCCAGCACAAATTTGAGCTGCCGTAAAACATTCACTCCCTATCTTGCTCTAACAGTTCTCCATAAGAATACTGCTAAAATTACATGGGAATCCAAGCTAAGGAGGTAAAAAGCAAGATTGTAATCAGAATTGCAAGCCCCGCTAGGGCTAACAACAACTTCTGGTTACTATTGCCAGAAGATAACAGCAAGGCAGGCACAGAGCACCACTGTTCTCCCAGCAAGCATGGGCATTATGCTCTGTGGCCATCCTCATCTTTCCGTCTCTGCAATCACTACTGCATATTTTTCTTTCATTTCTCTGTTGCTTGCACCCCAAACCATAAACTGGATAGGACAGGAACTCTGTTTTATTTACATGTGCAGCACCTACCTAAATTACTCCAAGACCGATGACTGTGACCCCTCCATTTTCCAGCACCTCTGAGGTGACACAAATAAAGCAGAAAATCTGAATTTTGTTTCCAGTTTACTACAGCAGTCCACAAAACCTGACAGCTCCCTTGGCTGTCAGTATACATTTCCAGGCTCAGGACCCTGTTGCTCAGAACACCACCAGACTGCCCCTAAAGAGCCCATACACAGGTGCGAGCATCAAGCCATGCCTCTGCAAAATTGCAGCATGGGCCAGAAATCTGTATTTTCCTTCAATATTCACACTATACCTAAACGAATGGAGCTTGAGCTTCTGAACGCTAACACAATACAAACAACCACACTAATTTTTTACAACCTGCCATTTCTGCTTGCACATGCTGCATGGCCTACAAAAGGTTATGCATATAAAATTGTTAGGTTACAGTTATTATCTTGTTAGAAAGAACATTTTAAGAGCATTTGAGGAATGAAAGGGCTTTTTTGTATTAATATTTCAGTAAAACTACAAGTGTGTAGTACTTGCTTGTGATGTATGAAAAACTAATTTCAACTCAGTAATGCAGCATAACTGCAACACCAGATCCCAACATGCCTCCAAAATCTTAAAGACATAAAATTGGGCCAAAGTCAGACCCTAACCCAATCTTCACTAGTGCAGCAGAGATCTTCCACTGCCTAAACAAGCTCTCTAATCACGGCTATGTAGAAATCTCTGCCTGTCAGATATTAAATCTTTATAATCCCAGTACTGATTAAGTGTATTTTAAAATGTTCCCAACAATTATTGTCATTACAGGGGACCTCTCATTGACCTGTGCTGCATACTTTCTACTGTTCCTCCAATCATTTTATTCCCTACCCACATTCTCTCTACAGCTTACCACAAAAGCATAAAAGCCTTTTTTTAATTAAATGATCTCATCTTTGATAGGCAGCTGAACTTGGCAAACTGAAGACACCTGCTGTGTAGCAAAGGCACATACTTACCCTTACTTATAGAGTAAATGACAGAGTTTCTTCAAAGTTTGAGAGAAATATCAGCTCTGGATACCCACAAAGCCCTCTTACCATGCACTTACAGATATTCTTCACAATGCCTAACCCAGAAGATGACCCTCTCAAGAAACAATAACCTGGATGAATTCTTCTTCCGGGAGTATCTACTGAGATAGCATTATCATGGTTCACAAGTATCCACAGAGCATGGCTACATCATCTCCCTATGTCTACCCTTTGTCTTTTTCTCATTCTGGCCTTATATTCCCATTTCACCCATTTACTGCGAATCTCCAGGTAATAACTTGCGTAACAAACAAGTTACAACACGTGCTTTAGGTAAACATTATGCAAACGTCAGAAGTCTTCTGATTATCTTGTATCATTCTTAATCTATACTGGCTTAACAAGTAAAGTATTTGTCAACTACTATGAGCCCTTTTCTCAATTATGTCCTAAAACAAGCTTTAAAAGCTAAGTTCATAAAAGAAATAAGGACTAACCACCTCAGGTCTCACTAACATGCAGTCTTCAGCTAGCCTCTCAAGATCCTTCCATGCATTCTTCCTCAAAGGATACACCCCTTCCAGCTGACATGCTTCAAGATTACTTCTCATGCCCCTAACCTTTTTAAATAACTGACTAGAACAATGATGAAATGAACCTTACCAAGTGCTCACTGATCATTAGCTCACTGCCTAGCCAGCACCAGTACCCGGTGCCAATCATGTGGTTTCCATGAACAGGCACAGTTTGGGCACATTACTGCACTCTCAGTTCAATTCAGTGTGAAAACTCATGGGTCACCTGGTGTTCTGGGCCTCTGGCCAAAATGGGAAGCAGCGCTCAAAAGCAGCTACCTGAGGTGTCTAACAACCCTACTGGTATTTAAATGGCTTGTCAGTTTGCATGAACTTTTCTTATGGCTATTTTATATCTCAAAAATAGAAAATGGACGACAGACTTTATTCGCCACTCTTACTCAAGACCAAATGTTCTTGTTTCAATAGAAGACTTTGGTACAAAGGGAGTAATGCCATTATGAATCATGACAGTACTTTGTTCTTGTGGTTTTCAAGCACAGAACTTGAAAAGCTTTACAAGTGCTGGTGGGAAGCACTGTTGACCTCACTATACAAATAGTGAGCTTAGGCACAGAAAGCTGAAGTAATTATCCAAAGGTCACAGAGTGAATCAGTAGCAGATGCAGGACAAGGAGCCACTTACATTCACTCCCAAATTCTGCCCCCCCGCCACTGCAGTGAAGTTATAAGTCTAAATCAATAACTGAGGTCACCAAAAACTTTCTGCATGCAGATTGCAGTGAAGTCACCCTCAAAGAAAGCAATGACAAAAGGGAAGGTACTTAATGAATTTTTCAATGGTCCTTACATAAGGATACAGCAATCCAGGAGAGGTGAGAAGACGCTCACTCAGGAAGCCCTGTAATAAGGCTGCAGTGACAAATCATTACTCCCAGAACACTGCTCAAGGAAATGTAATGCTGCTGTCTTCCAAATGCTGGGTTATAAAACCTTTCACACATGCAGTATTTAAAACCATGAATTACACCTTAGAATGTATCCAAACATCTAACAGTATCAAGTCATGCTAATGGTTATCTGTTTACAGGTCAGAAGGGCAGTAAATTATTGCAATGGAAAAGTAGTAAAGCCGCATTGTATCCAGTTGTGCTGTTTAACAGGTGATAGTGAAAAGTAGGTGATGCACAGAACCTTCCAAGTTTTTATAGCTCCTGCCTCAATCTATATTTACTTATATAAAGATGTCACATTTTTAAACATTTAAAAGTCAAATTGTCTGGAGAATAGATTCATATAAAATTTATTTTCAGAAACTGATATTTAGCCTACTGCTATCAGAGTTGATTGCTCTTATGTATAAGCTTTATTCAAGTTTCTACAGGTTTGAAAATACAAAGACTGACATTTCAGATCCCATACTCAAGTGTGTCATTAACCAGAAATTGAAATGGGAACATTTCCACTTTCTCAGAAATACTCCATTTGTTAGGGTGATAAGTGCATTAACTGTTTTTGAGTTTTTGTGAAGCTACTAAATATGACTATTTCAACACAGACAGGAAGGGGGAGTCACAATGGCAAACGAAAAATCCTGAATTGGTTCCTTATCCAGCACAATATGCCCTGAGAATTAAATAGTTTCAAAGCTCTGCCAAAATAGATATTTGTAAGTGGCTAATGGCAGAAATGTTTTATTCTGTTTATGTCAAAGACACGTTTGTCAGGCGCTGGACAGCCAGACAAATCAGGGTCTAATTAGTTCAGTCAATTCCCTCAGTTTTATCCTTTCAGTCTACACTGAGTTATTAAAGCATCAGAAATAAAATGCTACTGAGACAGCAATAAGGGAAATAAGATGTCAGAACTCTATTAACAATGGCATTTTCAGGAAGCAATGTAAATAGAAAATCAAATTTATGCAAGAAATATATATCAGTAAGTAATACTTAATTTAATCATGCTGCATTTATCTTCAAAGCAGCTTTCATATCCAACTGATTTCAAAAAAAATGCTTCAACGCATCAACATTGTGACTTCTTTGGAACAGTGACCATCATTCAGATTCAAATTCAGATGCCTACCTAATACAAGAGGATATTGGTCCCCAATCCGAATACTACAGTTATACAAATAACAGTATGTGAGTAATAATTTATTCCACCCTCGACATTTAGCCAGCTTAGAAAGAACGTGTGACAGTTAAGCAGTTGCAAGATAAAAAGAACCGGAAAATGCCACATTCAACTGAAATGACAGGAAATATTTAGGTAGACAGAATGTAATAAATTTGGCAGACTTATGGGAGTTTAATTGCCCCTTTGTGAAAAGAGATAAATACATGTAAAAACTGTAACTGTGAGGACCAGTTTCTGGGAGGAACAGCTTTCTATTAGAGGTGTCTAAATCTTCATTACTTGAATACGACCATCAGAGAAAGGAAATTTTCCCGACCCACAATGGTGATTGTGGTTGTGCTGGCAGCAGCAGCTCCCAGCTCTATGCAGGCACAAAAGGAACAGTGGACCCCTGCCTCCAAGGATTTTCACTTGTACCCTGAGCTTACTGGCCTAGCACCAGTTCACATCTGCTAGCAAACTGAGGTCTTCCTCCTTCAAACAGCATCTGCCACCCAAAGAACTGGGCCTTATTTGCTCCCAGATGTCCCCAGGATGATATTTTTTTCTGCCCCCTACCACTGTGAAATAGTGCATCTCACTGTGATGGCTGGCAAGTTCGACTTCAGCTCTCACTCAAGTCATCCTGTCCATCAAACCATGATATGGAAAGATCCCTCACTAGCATAGAGAGAGAAAAAAAATTGGTGATTACACCCAAAGTAAGAAGAGGTTTCTCCTAGGCTTCTGATAATTTAAAAAATGACCAGCTCTCCACTTTACAGTGTTTCTGGCATTTCAAAGTATTTTTGTAATATCCTTAAACTTTTTATTTTGTGTTTATTTTAACAAAAGCATTAATCTCTTACTCTTTTAACTTGATTCTGTTAGGAAAAGAAGAGCTAAAAGGGGAAAGTGAACATCTCTAGTTTTGCCCAGGTCTGTTTGACAGCCTGCTATATGGCATTTGTTCCCACACAGAAGTGCAGACTTATGGGTCCAAAAGGTTGAAGACAAATTAAAAGGAATACTCAAAATACCTATTAATTTTAAGAGAAGGGATTAGTTCAACATGTAAAGATCCTTAATAATATTTCTGAAAATCAACAAGCCAAACCAGAAAAAAAGATGCTCCTGGTTATTACTTAGGGTTGTACATTTCACATGCAGTGTTGATCATCTTGGTGATGATGCCATCTAACTATTCACGAAAAAGTAAACTGAATATCTTGATATTTAATGAAAAATAACAGGGACTTCAGAAAGATGATGCCCAGATTCATCTAAACTGAATCATCTGCTGGATTTGAGTAACTTTTTGCAGGTGCCTCACACTTTCACTCTTGCCATGTACACAGGGACCCAGGAGTGACTGACATTGCTGTCACTCAACATTAGAAAGAAGGAATCAGGGAATAACTTTCCAATATGTACGTGTCCCCTGAGTTACATGGTCTGATTGACAAAGCACTGAAAGGGAAAAGCTGCAAGTTTTCAAATATTTTTTATAAAGCAAACCTGTAGTCCTCTACATTTACATTTTTTAAATAAGAACACGATTACAACCACGGTGTTTTCAATGAACTGTTATAATAGAATTAATCCTTAAATAAACTGATAATAAGAATGCACAGGGGTGTGTCTACCTAATAGAGGACTCCAGTGTTTCCTTCTTGTATTTTACTCACAGAAGCACATACTCTCTATTTCAGATGATGTGATTTTTTTACTTCTGATGAATAAACACATGCACGAAATGGATCATATAATAGGTATCTGCCTTGTATCATACAACACTGGAGGGAGGAGTTTTCCCCATGTTGAGTACTTATTAACCCAGCACAAGCAAAAAGACTATTTTTTTGTAAGAATTAACTTCTGTATGGAAAATTCCCAGGCTAACTGAGCTCTCCTTACATTATCTTACAACTAGACCTACAATTCAACTTTACATTTACACAGCATTTTAAATTCACTGAGCTTACATTCTCTCACAGACATTGGGCATTATCTCCTATTTAAAGAGCAACAAAATAACCCAGAAAGCAGTTAAATAATTTGATGGCAATACAGTAACAGAACAGAATTAGATCCCAATTCATCTGCTTGCCAGCCCTCACCTACCTGGGCAGACCACAGTAGCAGTCCGAGCTGCACACTTGCATGCAGAATTCTCACAGTCAGCACAAGTAATGAAATACATTAATCTAAACTTCTCATGTCTCTTTAATGATATTCCCATGGAAAAAAATGAAAAACAATGGCCTAAATATTTAAAGACCTTTTTAAATGTATGTCTGAACTCTCATTTCTGCAAGTAAAAAGAACTGCCTCCAGACCTACTCCTGGCTCTGATTTTACCTGAAGCTTGGAGTCTATAGTAAGGGCATAAGATAATGTTTCAAAAGGCTGACATCAGCTGATTAACCAGAATGTTCAAGTTATAATTAAATAAAAAAATAAATCTGGGATTTTATTTCTGTGTTAAGATTTAGAAAAAATTGGAAATACTATAGCCACACAACCAGAGAGATTATTATATTCAAAGCTTGCTTACATATTTATCAGTTCAAGTGGGAATGCTGAACTTGTGCTGATATTTCAGCCATAGGTTTGTGTCTTCAACAGGTGCTAAACATGGATTTGCTAAAAAAGAGGTTACTTACAAGTCAGTCTGTGTATACACTCACATGATGTTTGCACATGCACCCAGAATCGCAGAACAGGAGGCTTTCTGCACTGGCAGTGCTGGTCAGAAGCAAGTCCCTCCCACACATATATTGATACCACAACATCACTGTGCATCCCAACCCCTCTATCCCTCAACCCCAAAATCTCCAAGGACCCCAAGGAAGTGTGCTCACACTTAATGCAAAAGTTACAGCTAAAAATAACCATTCTGTCTCCCTCAATCCCATGCCTAAATGTGCACACTCATTAGAGTGGACACTTTTAAATACACCAAAAGCACAAATGACAAGACGTCCCAGAGTGCCTAGCTGAACAAGTTCTGAAGGGTAGAAATCCAAAAAGAAGCCGCATTAACTACGGAATCTTGCATTTCATATGAGGGGCATATGGATCTTAGGAAAAGAAATCATCTTCACAGCTGTCACTTAACATCCAGAGGAGTGACTTCAGTTGCTCACAGGCAGGTACCTTTACAGCCCTGTGCTCTCACTTAATGAGACAAGTTCTTCATTAAAATTTTCAGTCTCATTCTCTGTAACCATGAACATAAATGGCTCCTGACTAAAACAATGTTCTCAATATGACTGAATAAAAGCTTTTCTGCTAAGGTTTAAAAGTGACAGCCTGCAAGAGTAGGTCCTTGACCTAGTCACAGAAGGGACCAAGGTTCTTAGAATTACACAACCATTTAGGTTGGAAAAGACCTCTAAGATGACAGAAGTCCAACCATTAATCCAGCACTGCCATGCTCACCACTAAACCATATCCTCAACTGCCACATCTACACATCTTCTAAATGCTTGCAGGAATGGTGACTCTACTGCTTCCCTGGGCAGCCTGTTCTAATTATTGTCCTCTTTTTCAGTGCAGAAATTTTTTCTCATATCCAACTTAAACCTGTCCTGGCACAACTTAAGATCATTTCCTCTTGTCCTTCTCACTTGTTACCTGAGAGAAGAGACTGACCCACACCTGGCTACACCCTCCTTTCAAGTCATTGCAGAATGTGACAAGGTCCCCNAGGAGCTCTTGATTCCCTCATTCAGATCATCAATAAAGATAAAAAACAGGGCTGGCCCCAGTACTGAGCCCTGGGGCACATCACTAGTGACTGGCCCCAGTCGGATGTAATTGCATTCACCAGCACTCATTAGGCCAGGCCATCCAGCCTTTTCTTTTTTCCTCAGTCACCAGACATCCAAGCTATAAACAGCCAGTTTCTCCAGGAGAATGTCACAGAAAACAGAGTCAAAAGTTTTACTAAATTCCCAGTAGAAACCATCTTCAGCCTAATCCACCAAGCAGGTCTTCTTTGTGAAAACTTCTTTGAAGTTTTAGAGCAGAGACATTCATCAGATGCATTGTACAACTAAGGTACTGATGTTTGTGTCAGCTCCAGAGAGTAAGAGGAGTTTTTGAAATTACACATCAGAAAACAGAAGACATCCTGAGGGTTTTTTTGGTCTGCTCCAGTCAACACAATTGCTACCACTTATGGGGAACAGATGGGGAAAGATTTAACATGGAATTAAATGCATCTATTAAAGATTAATGAGAAATTACCTTATTTCAAGGCAGAGACCAACTTCAAGGTAATCCAGACTTCCAAGAGAGGTCAGAGGACATCATTTGCTTTCCCATACTCTAAATCTTAGTAAGTAACTCAGTCAGTTTGAGAGCCCATGCATATGTGTGAATAGCTTTGAATGCTTTGGTTTCAGATTGACCATTTTCTTGCATACACAGGAGAAACTCATGTATCCCTTTTTCTATTGATGGTACTATGAAACACCTTGGGCACATGATGGCACTGAATGTCTACATGATCTGTTTCTACCCGCATTCCAAAATCTGAAATTATACAAGTGACTTTTCAAAATGAAGAGCAATGTGTGTTACCGTCACCCAGAGAGACACGTCAGACATTTTCTGACATTTGCCATAAATAGGTGGCAACCAAAAATTGTTATGCAATAATATTTAATGCATTCACTGGATCAGAGACAGGCAATCACACTACTGTAAACAAAAAATCACATGTAACACGTACACAGACTTGCAGTAAATGCAGTAGATGCCTGGTCTGTGCCGATGCCACCTCACCAGTTACATTCTGCTTATATAAGGAGGTGAGTCCGGCTGTCTCAAGAACTTAAGAAATTTGTCCTATGGTGAATAAAATCCTGGAAGGAGACTCCTTACAAACTTCAAATGGCAAACTGTGCAACAGAAAAACTTTAAGTTAGAGCTTTTTTGCAGCTCAAAATGAAAGACTCAAGCTAAATCTTAGGGTATTCAGAACTAACTCGAAGAGATATTTCTGCAGGCAATCATCCTGGTACAGACAGATAACGAATTCCCACCTTCTTAGCTGAAAGAAAATTACACCCTCGGCTCTCATGAAAAATCTTTCTGCCATACAAAGACCAACCTTTAGTGCCCTGAACTGATAATCACCTGGCTTTCATTAAATAAAGACACTTCTAATTAAACAACCTGATCAACACACAAAAATGTGTGCTTTGCAGGCAAGAGATGGCAAGCAGTTTATCTTTCAATATGGTAATCACTTATATCACACTATCTGTAATCTACAGTGATGAATAAAGGTATTTAGATTATGAAATCCTAGATGAGCTACAGACTTGTATTCATTTCAACAGCAAGAAATGGCAACTCTGTTTGCATTTTCAGAAATAAGACTCCAACTGTTGGACTGACCCAGAAATATTTTCACTTTTTACCAAAATCTCATGGGATGATCTTCCTCTTGAAGGGCTGGTGAAGAGAGAATATATAACAGTCACAGAAAAACTGAAGTTGGATGAGAACTGTGATAGTTACCTGGCCTACATCTCACCAAAATAAGGCAAGCTTCAAAGTACATTAGGTTCCTGGTTCAAGTTGGGCTTTGAAAGCAGACAGTACCAATTTTTCTGAAGTTCAGCAAAGTCATGTAAATCACAACATAAAGGATATGCCACACTTGGAGGAATCAGACAAGTCTAGGAACTGGGAACTGATGAATCAAGGATGTAAGAACATGAGAAACTGATTTTCTGGAGTCTCAAGTTTTGAAAAAGGCTAAATACTGTTGAATCAAAGGGCGTGTGCATAGGTCAAATGGACTATACAACAGTAGTGCCAGCACATGGCTATAGGCAGCTGGTAAGCTTGCACTCCTAATGACTGCCATGTAAAGAGGTAACTCCATAAAGTAATGGATAGAAGAGAAGTTCCCTTCCTCAAGGCCTGTAGAATAATACAACATCTTTGACAGGAAGTGCATTCAGATGCAGCCTTGAATCCACTGAAGAAAGCCTTACTCCCACTTCAAAGTGAGAACATGCTGGTGAGTATGGCCACAATACACTCTCCCAAGAGCCACCACAACGTTAGGCTGGAGAAACTACAGTATCAGATCTAAGAGTTTGCTACGTGCTTCTCAAGGACAGGCAGTTCTGCTGCAAATTTAAATTCTCGTGTAAATCCAGAGGTGACGTTTCATAAGTGTAACAGTATCACCAGAAGCCTACAAAGCCAAGAGGATGTTTTTATCTCAGAGAATGGAAGGGAAGGCACTGTCTTCTTCCCAGATTTATCCCCCAACAGAAAAACACACACCACAGATGACTGTTCACCCAAGGAAAAGATTTCCACAGGAGGTACAGTTTTCAAAGCTAAATGGATGAAACTGAAAGAGGCATATTCGAAGGAAACCAAAGCAAAATCAAAGTATCATAAAAGAGACTTAAGGCTGATTAAAGCATGTAGAACAGAGAGATGGCAAACTGGCACAGATCTCAGCTAAGCAGTGAACTGTGTGAGCTGAGAGTGAAGTGCTTATCACCAGGAATACAGTGTCACTCACATCAAGAAAATAGACTAGGTGAGCCAAACGGTTCTGCTGTGGCACATATTCCAGGGGATTGAGTGTGGGTGGAATTCTGTTGTGAATGCCAGCAATACACAGGTATTGTAATACTGATATTTCCTTTTTGCTTAAATATTTATATCCATCTGCATTCCTGTTCGGTGTTAACATTTTTTAGAAAAGACAGGTAAATTAACTATGATCTAGTATCTTAGAGGTAAAAGGAAAAAAACATTATTTTTCTTCACGCTATTACAGGGTAGTCTGTTTCACACCACCCTATGTTTGAAATATCACTGCTAATCATTTTGAACACCCATGAAAAAGCACCCGAAACCTGACATTCTCAGTTAAAAAAAAGAAAGAATGAGGATAAAACATCTCATTTTTACAGATAAGAGAGGCACAGGGAGAGATCAGAGGATTTGCAGAAAGTAACACAGGTAAGGCAAGGCTATTCCTGACAGTTACTCATGCTAAAACTGTCTCTGTCTGGCCTTGCAAAATTATTCCAATACCCTTGAGTCCCCAGTCAAATTAGTTCTTTATTTATTATCCCAGTTCTCAAGTATCTTTCAGATGGGCTCATCCATTGTTCCCATACAGCTGGGTAAACAGACAAAGTCAATTCTATCACGAAGGTTTACGTTATAGCATTCAAAACCCTTCACATATGTGAGATTTTTTTTTCTTTAAACAAGCTAAGAATGTGCTTAAAGGTGACCTGTGCTGAAAAAAAACGGAACTGGGGAAGTCTGGGGACAATCATAAATGAAAGGCTTATGAAGATTGGTGCGTTTCAATATCCTTTTCAAACGAAAAAAATTAACAAATCAAGTAAATAATGCTTGAAGCTTTAGTACATAATCATCCTTATTAAGGCAAAAAAAAAAAAAAGACAAGAATCTTAGTTGCCAATATGAAAAGAAAGCAAGGCTTACTAGTTTCGCAGAAAAAGGCTTTTTTCAGACTTTACTGTGAAATTACACAACTGCATTCAACAATTTTTAAGAAGTAATTCAAGAGAAATAGTTACATTATTAAAAAAAGTTTAAAAAAAGAAAGCCTTCCCAAAAGTCAATTTAGTTAGGATTTTATCCAAAGCAGACCATGTTTTCAGGATGCTTGCATGGTGCTTAGCACTGAACAGTACCTTGTTCCTGATGGGGGCCACTGGCAAATCCCAAAAGAGGGGCAGACATCAGAACACAGAGGGAGAGGGAAGATGATACATCACTGAAAATAAGTTCTTGATATTCCTTTCCATCTATAATCCCACTCCATATCCATGCTTTTTCTACACAAGGAAGAGCTGAAGCCAACCCCTCGTCCCCC
>VZTZ01031758.1:143501-222216 GCA_013400955.1 Drymodes brunneopygia
ATGATTACCTAGAACAAGGGTAATTTTCTTTACATGTCTGTGTAATGCTTCTGAAAATGGCAAAGACTGAACATTTGGGTACTGCAGAGAGTATATCCAAAAATCATTTCTGATAGAGAAGTTTAACTACATTTTAATATGAATGATACTTTCTATTAACAGCATGGCAGAGGCCTATTTTTCAGTAGAGCTCTTCCTTTACCGAAGTGCTATCTCTCTGAATCAGAGTCAACTTTAGTGACCACTTTAATATTCACTTGGCAATTAATGCTTCTTTTTATGGGTTGGTAGAAGGTAAACCAATTTCAGTTCAGCTTCTAGGTATTGAATTTATTATATAAAGTTATGTACTTAAAACTCCTATAATGAAACCAGAGGCATCATGAGATATTAACCTAGAGTTAATACTGTGAAGGCCAGTTTGAATAATTCAATTCATGTCACCTTAAGTATCTTTTCAAATGGAATTAACTTCATCTCACAAAAAAAGGAAGTTCCATGTTCCATTTACTGATTATTGACTCCACGAGAGTTCTGACTTAAATCATCTTACCACCATCTTCCCAGCAATTTTATTTCACTACTGCCAGGATGCTTCTTTACATTTTGAGGGTTGACTTTCATTATAAAGAACCAATATTAGCTAAGAGGAAAACATGGTTTCAGAGTTACTGCTATCGTTAGGTGATACTAAAGCAGACAAAAATAAAAGTTAACACCAAAACATCTGCATTAGTTCAGTACAGCTAGAAACCAGGGCTGCATTTCAGCCACATGCACACAGCTACTGCAGTCATTTACATCCTATAGAACTCCACCTCTTTTTACAACAATGCCATGATGTTTGGCTGCTGTTCTCTTGACCTGTTAATTGTCTTATTCTGACAGAGAATCCGGCATTTAAACACTGAAAGTAGATGTTTCCAAACACCTATCTAAGCCCACGGGAAAGTGACAGCTCATGATCCACCTTACGGTACAGTAAGAATGAGGGAGACAGGCAGGTGAAAAGCAGAAGCAGGAGACATTAAGATAAAGGTGTACCACTAGAAATTATTCCAAACAAACAAGTAAGAAAAAGAGGGGAAAATGAACAGAAACAAGAAAGAACAGCTCAAAATAGGCAGAACAAAGAAGTGCTTCACTACAGAGTACAGCTGTGCAGTCCAATGTTTCTGCAAGACACAGGAAAATCGCAACAACATCACGTATCGAAACACAGAGATCCCGGTAAGATCAGCAGTGCCCTGACATAGGAAACTCTGATTATGTCTCTTGGACAGTTCTAGGAAAAGAAAACTATGTAGCAAGCTAGTTGTCTTGCTTTAAACCCAGACATACCCAAGATTTCCTTAACCCAGACAAAAATAAGCAAAAAGGAAAAGATTTCAAATGGATCTGGATTCAAACAAAACTCACAGACTTTTATTATCCTAACATTTCAATAAGATTGCTGTTGTCAAAGTTCACCTTAAAACAGAAAGTGAGAGCAAAAAAGCTTCAGCAAGGCAGAAGGAACTGACATGGGCAGTACTGAGAGCAGGAGGAAAGTATTCTGGGTCTGTCCTCTTCCAATCCTTTCCTCTCAAAAATCCCTCCCTGCTGTGTTGCCCTGTAGCAGACCCCATAAGGCAGACAGAACAATGCCATCCTGAACAAAGAGAGACCCATCAGGACACTAAGAGCTCACAGTTCAGGTATTGAAGAATGGGTGAAAATAACACCTAATTCTCGTCAACAACCAGGCCAGTGACCCTTCTTGGGTTTCGAAAGCTATCGCACGAAGGAGTGTGTGAGGGAAAGAATGGACAGTGTGGGGCAGTCCTGTTCACCTCTTCAGTTTTTGAGCTGTGAGGAGAAACACAGCACAAAGTGCTGTTTGGGTGAAAAATGGTAACAATTCATAAAGCCAAATGCAAAGAACGAGAAACTTGAAGAGGAAGGCTAAAAAACATCAGAAGCATTTTGCACGCTATAAGGAAACCCAGTTGAAGCATGTTTTGACAGGTTTTTATCTATGCCTACAAAGCTTTGCACACAACAAGAGGACTAGGGTAATTTCAGACCTGCTAGGCTGGAGCTGTAGAGTATGTAACCATAAATGAAATGTCACGGCAAACCTCAATGTAATATCTGAATTTGCATTTGTGGACAAAAGTACCTGTAAGCATAGAGAAAAGAAATAATGGAATCAAAGACGAGCTTGATAGAACTTTGCACATAAAACCAGAAAACAATTTTAAAGAAGTCTCGGCATATACACTGACAGAGTGATTAGGAAGACAGAAGAACAAGAGGAGATGAACATGGATTGTTGAACCAATTTGATAGTCAGTGGGCTGAAGGTTTCCTATTATCTGCTTCCATGCTTTTGTCTTGTAGATGTGATGACACCAGATCCCTCAATGCTAAGGACTAACCTAGTATAGGATAAATGTATTTGAAGTTGAAAGGCTTGAGATGAAACATTGAGGGCAAAACCTGAAAGAAGGATTGGCATCATTCAAAACACAGCTGCCAAAGTGCTGTTGGACTACATGAACTCCTCTGGAGTATTTTCCATGGAGATCTCCAGCAAGCTGCATGCCATACAAAGCAACAACACATATATCACCCATTCTGGGAGGATGTTCTTGTTTTGAATTCAATGCCATCACAAAAATAGATTGCAAATATAAACACAAAAGAATGGAAATGTTTATAAAAGGTTAAAAGCCTGACAAACAGCTCAATGTCCAACAATGCTGAACCAAAAAGAAGAAAAGCCAAAAAAAACATAAAAAACATCATCAGGATGGAAAACCCATTCCTGATGCCAATGAAGTCACAGATTATTGCTACCTGCTTCCTGAAGAGAACTAAAAGACTCCTTCCTGCCCAGTCTCCAGTCCACTGAGAAGCAGGATCTGCCTGTATAATGCTCACAGCAGGGAATCACTGAGATTCCAGAACCAGGCCGCCTTTTGGATACTCTGTGCTGATGACTTTGCTTCTATACCTGTTATAAATAAGCCTTTAAGACTGTTCCAGCAGAAGAAGGGATCAAGGGCATAACCTCTACAAAAAGGCATGGTTTTAGGTAGGATAGATTCTGGAGATCTGCAGATGGAAGCTGCTGTCAGAGAACAGAAAGCAAGAGCATGGGGTAGAACACTTGCACGGGGAGTCTTCTCTTCCAGGATATGATCTGCCATCAGCAGGGATGAAAACTGAGCACCTAGCTACCAGAAAATGCATCAAGCAACCATGTTCTCAAGGCTTTGGGCACCTACATCTGAGAAACACTTTACCACTTAATTTAACACGCATCCCTAGTCAACGTTTTCTGGTTTTAACTGCATATAGAACTATAGGCCTTCTATAAATAGCTCAAATCAGATGTGCTGCTTTACAGACTTGAGATAGCTCTTATTGACCAAATACATCATCTCTAATGCCCTTTTCAATCTTCAAAAGCCACAGTGAAAATGTGGAAGGCTGTATCTACAGCGACTGCAATTATTTTCCTATTTAAGTAACAGAACAGAAAACAGAACAGCACCTTAACTTTTTCTTTGGCAAAGGTGTGGGTTCCCATGATCCCTACTCCATTACAACATGGTCAATTAACTTCACCCATTTTATTGACCCTAAACTTGTCAGGGTTTTTCTTTGTTTTCCTGCAATCCATGTATTAAGGCAAGGACTCATGGGAAACCAATCGTTAAATAGTATTCAACACTTCATGATGTAAGATAATACACTCACAGTTACAAAATGATGTTTTGACTAGGACATTTTAAAAAAAAAGAGATGGCAAAAAAGAGCTTACCTTCTGCTCCTTTTCCTTGGCAGCGCTGAGTTCAGAAAGGGAGCGTGATAGTTTTTCTTGCTGCTCAGCCAGGTACTTCTGATAAAGGCTCAAAAGTTCTTGGCATTCTCTGTACTGCTGCTGCAGAGGTGAGACATCAGAAGTTAAGGGAAAAACTGCTCTTCAGCGAACAGTTATAGCCAAATATATACCAACTTACTCCCTGTAAATCTGATTTAGATCCATAACAGTTCAACTTAAAAACAGATACCGTGTGTTTGAGTAGTGCCTAATGATGATAAATCTGCCTAGAGATGAATGTTCAAGTACAACCTTCTTCCTACTCTGAGTGGAAAAAGAAGAATTGCACCAAATTCTTTTATCATTGGAAAAGGGACAGCAGCAGGAGGCAGGTGATGACATTGTTTCAGCTGGAACAACTAAACCCTCTGATTTGTATTCAGCAAAGCCAGCCATTACCAATGTTTATTTATAAATAAATAAATAGCCAGCCAAGTAAGTAAATAGTCCATTTTTAAGCACAGACATCGATTCCCGAGCCCACATACCCAAATCCAATCTCTTTGCTTGATCACCAATGGCTCAAAACCCCACAGCCACAGATGCAGTGCTACAGGCCTTTTAACAGACCAGCAATAATTTCTGGACAGTAATCTGGAGAAGCAGCAACTGTGGTGTTTGCAAGGATATTAGCAACAGTGTCCTGTCTTGCTTGCAGCATTGAAATTCCAACAGGAGATAAATCTGCTCTTCACCTGTCATTGTGTAATTCCCTCCCTTGCTCATGTAGCATGGTAAACCATTTATGCTCCCCTCTCTCCCCCCTCACTTTTAATTATGCATGCAGATGGGATAAGGGCTCGCTGTCCAAAGAGATTACTCTGAATAAATACTTTAATAACAAGTCACTGCAATTAAGGTAGGGAACAAAAACTTCTTCAATCTATAAAACGGTGTTGAGTTACAGATTTCCTTAACATTTTTATGATCTAATCATTGCTTCTGGGCAAATTCATGTTGCAATCACTTTTGCCAATCATGGCTGCATAAATAACTCACTGCTTTGTTATTCCCTGTTATGACCCTAAGGGGTTTTTTTTTGGTTCGGTTTTGTTGCCTTCCCCCCGCCCCCCTTCTTATTCTTTGCAGGAGGGGTGGCCTTGCCAGGGCTTCATTTTTGTAGTTGGTTGGTTTTCTTTCCGTTAAATAAAAGGCTACCAGAGAGAAGAAGCAAAACATTTTCGGAAGGAAGGGAAGGTTAATAAACCCCAATGTTGAAATCAATCAGGAGAGCTCTCATAACACCTTTGCTCAGCACCTGGAAATATGGGAGGGTACAAACAATGGTCTTAACAAGCTAATTGCTTTCCAGAGCCAGCCTGCCTGAAGCCAGAGCTGTTTTACATTTCAGTTCATTTTGTCAGAGAGCACCAAAAGGCTGAAGTGATTTGTGGTGGTCTCAGGAGTCTCTGCCAGCTATGATGTATATAAAAAGAATTTTTTATTCCAGTTGTAACCATAGGCAGTAATGTTTATAGTAGGTGAACATATTAGCCTGGACGCAGGGCATGAATTTTACTCCAGCAAAAGCCAGTTCATTTATACAGCCTAAGAGTTAAATGTCGGTATTTGAAGACAAATTATAGGGAAATTCATTTAAA
This sequence comes from Drymodes brunneopygia, assembly GCA_013400955.1. Classification (NCBI taxonomy): domain Eukaryota; kingdom Metazoa; phylum Chordata; class Aves; order Passeriformes; family Petroicidae; genus Drymodes; species Drymodes brunneopygia. Next base: position 148,974 of record VZTZ01031758.1, read on the forward strand.
CCCATGTTATGTGGCAGAATATAAAAACGGACAGTCCTATCTATCTTTATCAATTTTTTACAGCCCTCTTAATTCACTTTGCTTCCAGCAACCCCTTCCCCACAAAACAGATTTTGCCCTCTCCTCCCTCCAGCTAGCACACTGCTGGGACCAGGAACAAGCACCCCAAACAGCCTTGGAGCACACGAGTGATGGCCAAGCAGCCATCCTCACTCCTGCCACAGAGTTAGTTCTACTGGAAAGCTGGGTTTTCCACTCCCAGGCACCACTAAAAAGATGCCCCATTTGTGTTTTACAGACTGCAGAGCCCTTGCTGTACACATGATGCCACCACCTCCTCCATGTGGGTGTCAAATTTATTTAAAATACAGTTTAAAACACAACAAGCCAAAACTAGCATTAGCAAAGTATGCAAACAAATCCTGACTGTCCAAAGGCCAGTTGTGTGATCAGGAGTGGAAGGGTAACAGCTCACATGAACTTGAACAGTGGCTGACATGTCCCTGAAATTCTCGTGAGATTGTGTGAGCCACAGTAAAACTTGCTGTATTAGAAGATTAAACCTTGTGCATTCACACAATCATTCTACGTTAAGCAAAGTATTGTTACAGCCACCACAGTCTAAGAGTTTAAAGCTCTGCTTTGCTTACTAAGTAAACATGAAGCTTCGAATATGAAAAAAGAGTTCATTTGTTTAAGACACAAGCAGAATAGCTGAAAATATGGCAATTCTCAAAAATGTGCTGGTACATTTACTGCAGAATATGTTCTTAAGGAAAAAAAAGCCTTAATATTATATCTTACTCTCTCATTCTACTGAATTTTTTGCTCAAAGCAGCAAGATTATCTTCTTTTTTCTCCTACAAATTAGCCAGGCAGTACACAACACTGCCACAAAAATATTTAAGTCATTCAGATATACCAAGATCATGCATCTACTAAGGCAATACAGTCTTTGGACTATAGACATACACATTATGATAAATATTTTCATAATCCGCTTTAAAAAAAAATGTTGTAAGGTTGAAAAAACAGTATAGGAGAAGTCCTACAGATTTGCATTCCAAAGAAAGGAATATACCTAAATGGACACATCAGGTAATTCTTCATGTGTTCAGGAGCACAAATATTGGATTTGGAAGATGTTAGTTACCTGGGAGAAGTGGTACTTGGCATTTCACTGAACAGTAGTTTTACATCCAGAAAATAAGCATTTGAATGTATTAGAGTAATACTCTTTATGCAGTTTATTAGTAAAGTATCAAGGTTTTATGTGGAGGGGGGGAAACAAAAAAAAAAATAAATCAAAATTAGAAACACAAAGGTTAGGATTTCAGCAGCCACATTTATGTGCCATACTGCAAATACTACATATTTTATAGAATAAATTAGTTAATTTTTTCACTGAATGTAAGTCAAAGAATTAAGAGCTGATTTATGGCTCTTAAGAGATAATAACCTCAGTGGAGATAGCTGGCTTTGAGAGAAGGGGCTGCCAAGACACAGTGGTGACACACTTACAGAAGCCAGGAACGGATATCCAGGGAGCCAGGCAGGGAACAAAGAGTTTTTCCTTTGGGGTGAAGCTTCACAAGAAGACACAGCCAACCTAATGTTCAACTGCTTCCAAAGATACTGTCCCACTCACTCTTTCCATCCACACCAGCTCTGCTGCCCCCCAGACCCCTCATTCTGGGCCTGAGCAAACTGACCCAGCGAGGCAAAGGGACAGCCAGGCACAAGATCTGGCACGAGGCAAGCAGAGAGAGTGGGAGCTGGGAGCAGAAGACACCTCTTCTAGCAACACACACCTTTCTGGGACTGTTTATCCAGCCCTTCCTTCAGTTCTGCTCTTAATCCCCAGGCTTTTAAGTCTCATACCTCAACTACTCACAGCTTACTCCTCGCTGAAATACTATCAGCTTCCCACAGGTTGAAGCAGAACAAACAGCTACAGCTCCTGCTTCCCCAGAAACTGGGAGAAGGGCCAGTCTCTAGCACACCCACTGACCTCCTGCACTGTTCCCAATCCACTGTTTCTGCTGCCACTTTGAGTAGAAGTGAAGCCCAGCTTAAAATCTGAAATGTTTTAGTTCAGAGCATCCAGCATTACCTGAGAAGCTCTTGAATTCCCCACCTCAGCCTCTGCATCCTTGTGCAAGCAATGTTCATGCTACAGCAATACAAACAACTACTGGTCTCTTCAGGTCCAGGTTTCCAAATGAAGCCAACACCAGATTACTCCATGGGAACTATTTACTAAAATTCCACTTTCCTTGTATCACTGAGAGGGAAAAAGACAACCAAACCACAAAACAGAGAATCTGCTCCTTAGAAAGATTTCTTTGGGGGCCTTTATCACTTAAGAAGAAATGTTTAGTTTTATCTCACTTTATTTAAAGAAAAAATAAATTTAAAGCAGCTTCTGACCACAGCAAACTGAAGCTGGAAAAAACTTCTAGAAGCTACTAGCAAGGGAAGAGAACACAGCTAATGAGATTCTTTGCAATCAATCTAATAATGAAGGCTCTCCTGTATTTCCAGAGTGTTTGTGAGAACTCACTACCTAGTGACACTTTCCTCACTGGTTTTCCAAGAGCATTTTTGGGACAGGCAAGAGCTCTATTGTTCCTTTTTTACACATGGGAAAACTGTGTCACAGGGAGTCTCTGGGCCCATCTGAGCACACAGGTGCAGCCCAGCAGCCGCAAAATCCTCAAGCCAGCTCCAGGACATGCATCCTGCAGCTGCAAGGTAAACTAGCACAGCTGAGGCACAGCACTAACAGACCAGATTCATCTTGTACCTGATTAGCTCAGAGTCTGAGTTTGTCTGCATTCATCCATGCAGAAAAGCCCTAATAGACCTTCCAGGCATCAAACAAGATGCCCAGTGATGATTCATTCCTGTAGTCCCTGACAGTAGCTTCAGCTTGGACTGTCCTTTGACTCATGGCTGACCTCTCTGATCCACGGCCAGAAGAGAACACAGGAGCTGAATCTCCATCTTCAGCCACAAGATGCTGCAGTTCCATCAGCCCTCACATCCAATGGAAGGCTCTCTAGAGACTGAGAGCTATTACAGAGATATGCAAAGATGAATAAAGCAATCAAAGGAAAGAAAAAGTCAAACGCACACAAATTGGATTGGAATTTAAATCAGACAGCATTAACTTGAACTTTGTGGTAGAGATACAAGAAACTTTCAGTGATGTGATGAAGAAAGTTTTTTGACATCTGCCATCATGACCCAGTAGCCACAAAGCACAGGTCTTTTTAAATTCCTGCTTAAGGACGTGCATCTAGAAACCTGACTAGTTATCATCATGTTGGCACTTCCAGCAAAGACTCAACTCTCTTCACTGCCTCAGGTAATCCCTTGAAGACAAATGCTGTGAAAAAAATTAGACAAGGAAGGAGATGCTGAGGAAATGCCACTGACAGTGGGTGGATGAAGCTATGCTAAGCACTGAGAGGTTTTTGGTCTCCCAAGGAAAATTTACTCAGATAAATTGTAGGCAGACCTGAGTTTGTCTGCATGTTCTCCAACGAGATGCCATGCACAGTTTCAGCAGCACAGCATCAAGCAACATGTGCCTGATCCAACTATCTTGCTTTGATGTTTTTGTGGGGTTTCTTTGGGAGTTGGGGCTTTTTTGGCAGCAACAGCAACACTACACCACTTCCAGAATGCAGCTGGCCTGTGCCTGGCACTTGAATAATGCCACAGCAAGCTCACAGCTGTTTAACTGATACACCATTGCATCTGTAACTTTGGCACCACGTACTACTACAGTATTTCACTGTACAGTTTAGTAGCCAAAAAATGACTTTAAAGAATGCTGCAAGAGTAAGAAAGCATTTTGCCAAACTCAGGCAAAGGCTAAGACCCATCCAGCTGGGTCTCCAAACACTGCTATCCCTACAGCTACAACTGAGGATCAAGCTACATCTAAACACTCATAGTGCAAGGGAACCAAATTTATAGAGTCTGCAGTGCCCCAAAGACCCACGACAGACTGGTGGCAAATTCCACTACAAGAGTGCTCAGTTTGAAGTGGACCCACATTTTTTTTCACACATCACCCAAGTATGTATTTTTCACAGTATTTTGACACATAAAGCAACGGGGTTTATTTTCTGCCTTAATATTTTGCATATCAATAGGAGAGAGATACCGTGCCTTTTGGGAAAGAAGCAATATGTATGTCATTCTGATTTCCACCTGCAGGCTTTTTTCTTCCTAACCAAAGAAAGGATTAAAATAATGCAGTTTCAACTACTTGCATATGAAAAGTCATATGAATAAAAATAAACTGCTGGTATTAATGAATTAACATCTAAAAGGAACACTTTAAAATATAAACTAAGATATTCTAAGCTCTTTCCTTTAGCATTTAACAATTACATACTTCATTGGAAGCTGACCCACATTTAATTTTAAAATACTACTTGTGTTTAATACACTCAGTCCTGTGCTTTGACAATCTCATCTCAGAAGAGCAAAAGGACTGTATTCTGGAAATCAGACTATCCAGACAGAGATCAAACTCAACCCTAACATGTTTCTTCTGCGTTTAAAATTAAGAGAAATAAAATAAGTGGTTTGACTCTATGTGAATCATTGTTCTGAGAAAGGGTAGAGATCAGTAACTTCTATGAAGGTTTATTATCTAAACTCTGAAGTTGCTGCAAAGACTGAAGGTAATAAAATGTTTTATGAACAACTTCACTTTGCTCGTTCTTATATAACTGAGTTTATGTGGACTCCCCAGCACAGTGATGCTAAGAACCTGTAGGGAACTTTCGGCACATCCACTTTTCAATGTATTAAAGAAATCATCTGGTGAGAGTCTGAACCTTATGAGCCTTCAATTCAAAACACAATTTCCTTCTGATCCAAATGCCTTAGGAAGCACAATTCTGAAAACACTATAAAGAAGCAAGTCACATACAATAAGACAGAGTGATCTCCAATCTGAAGCCCAACAGTTACATTTTAATTTACACTTGAATATTTTAATGTTGTTATCCAGTCAGTAAATTAACTCAAGATGCAAGAATAAAAAGGGAAAATGCATAGGGAAAAAGGTCACAAGGTCCACAAAAGTTAAGAACTTCACTTCTGTTCGAAGCATCAGCATTATGTTGTTGAATGCCATAGCTCTCATATAAAGGAATTGCTTAATACATTCCCATTCTGTTTGAAGGGAAATTAAATTTACATTCTTTGGGAATATGGTATTGTAATTAGTTCATGACTTGATTACACTTTGAAGTGAGCCGAGACTGCATACGGTGAATACAAATCAGTTAAGTTATGGTTACCTACCTACAGAAAAGCTACTGAGTTAAGAAAGTTAGGGACAAAGCCAGGGCAGTCCTTTGGAGCCTTCAGGAAGCACAAGTAAAACATCAAATTCAAATCTAGTCTCTGGAATCACAGATATCAGGGGTGAACAGAAATAAAAAACAGAGTTTCCTAAACAGCTAAACAGTTGTTTTCAAAAAATAATCTTTCCATTTCTACCTATAGCACCTGTAGAGCCAGTGCTAAAACTGATCCCAAAGAAAAAGCAATAAAAGATACAAGATTTCCTACCCTGGTTAAATTCACCAGTATGATTTATCCTACTACTTGTAATTTTGCAATTTCTTTTATAGACAGCCTGAGTTTTATATCATCTACCAAGATGCTCTGTTCTACACAGATGATGAAATTCCCAAGTTCACTTTGACACTCTGGAAAATATTGAGATGCACAATACAAATATAGTGCATCTAAAATTGGCCAAAGAAGAAGATACCCCGTATGATTTGATGAGAGCAAGGAAAGCATTTAAACCGAAAACTAATTCCCAATATAACAGATGAACTCAGAGAAGTCTCTAACATACTTTCACAATGCAAAGGCGGTTTAGGGTACAGGATTTGATCCTACGTATTGAAAATCCTTTCCACAGGATATGCCAATCAAACTGGACAGCTTATCTGCCATGTTCTCTGGTTCAAAGGTGGGTAAGGACAAAAATATCACATGCCACCATATGCCAGCAGATGTGCCTGGATCGATAAATGCAAATACCATCTCAGAGCTCACATTTTCTATTCCAAGTGGAAAGCACATCTCCAGCCTTATCTTCATTAATACAAACAAAAGAATACTTACTGCAAAGAAAAAAAATAAAACAAAGATTTATTATTTTACAGCCTGGCTCTGCTAACAACTTTCAACTGAAAAGGAAGGAAGAACATAACACACAAAAGACAAATTATGCTGGTAAGTATACTGGCAAAAACATGCATTGTCATAATAACATAGGTGAACATAGGGGATCTGATGAGAGAAAAACTAAGACCCTGAAAAGACAAAATACAGGCCCCACAGATCATTGTAACAAGATACCAGCACTGGCATGGGCCATGACGTTTTTTACTTTTAGCTTAAGAACTGCAATGGCAGGAGATTTTCCTCACTGGCAAGAAGGAATTTGTTCAGAACACACTTGCTCCTTTCAGGGGAGCTCTGCCAACGACTATAGTGACTTTCAGAATTTAAAGACTTCCTTTGGCATTTGCTTAAACGGCAGAGCTACCCAGCCTCTTCCACTGGAAACTGCAAAGGAACTTGTTACTTGTATTTGTCTACCCGCCAGTAAATGTACCATGCATTTTTTATGGAAGAAAGGAGCCTGGAGATTCAGACACACACAATTTCTGTGTGAAACAGTCCCAGTACCTGAGAACAACTCTACATATTTCACCATGTACGAGAGAAAATAATCACAACCTGCGCTGTGTGAGAACACGAAGCCAAAAGGAAGCATTATACCTATCACCATCCACACAAAACCGGTGCTATTTTTCCTTCTACATATTTAGAGTGCAAAATTAAACAAATAAAAGGAACACTGCATAATTTACCTTTCATTTTCTATCAAATTGCTCATAATTGTAACCATAAAATGATAATATTGTGCCATATGTGCATCTGCAGAGCCGGCAGCGGCGCTGACCGGCCCCGACTGCGCCAAAAGTGGGGCTGTGGCACCACCGTGTGTCCGCTCCGGGCATTGCCGCTGCCCGGCCCGCGCGGCGCACTCGCGCAAACGCTCGGGCTCTTCGTTTTCTCACCTAAAAGTATCGCTCTGGCAACGTGAAAATCCGCCGTGCAACCCTCCTGCTACTCTTCTTCCTCAAATTACACCCTGTCCCACCCGCAGAGGCAGCCATGGTTTCACGTGAAATACCCACCGCTGGGAACGTTTACTGCTTTAGTTGCAGGCTTTTGTGAGAATTAAAAAATCTTTCACAGTAGCTACTGTTACCGTTTACACAAAGCCATTTGTCATCTCAGTACTACTCGATATTAAAACAGACATGTTCCTTACTCTAATTTGACAATGGAGCTCCTGGCAGAAGTCCGAGGAGAGATAAGGTGGGAACTGAGGTATCTGAGAAAGGATGCTCAGCCTCTTATGTTTAGACACAGTAAGAGGAGTTATTTAACCGGATAAACGTGAGCTCAGAGTCAGACACGTGCAGAAAAGGGGATGAAGAAACAAAAGAGAAATGGATTGTAGAAGGTGAACTTACTGAGATCAGAGCTACAGCACCTCCATCTCAATTAAAGAACATGCATAGTAAATCAAAAAGGTGTCTGCTTTGCAGGCAATGAGAATGTAAGATCACAGAACATCAACTCATTTTATAACTAAGCTAATCAAGTTTGGGGTTGGTTACTATCAGAATGGGGATCACCTGAGAATACACAACGGTGTCTGTCTTGTTGCTTCCCTGCAGGAAACAATCAATCATCGCTCTTAATTTTATATATTTGATGTCTCCCACGGAACCTGTTCCTTACCCTCAAACAGGAACAATGCTGATGGAGAAAAGCAGTCTCTCCTCCAGCCCAGCTCCCAACACCTTCAGAATGAGAAAGTCCTCGTTTGGGTCCTTACTGGAAAGGAAACCTGGATGCTAGGGGAAGTTTTTGTTTGCTGCTTCCTAATATGGTTGCTCCTCTGTATCGTCCACAGTGGGCATCAGGTTTGGGTATTTAAACTTTCTTATTTCCTCCTTTTAAACTAGAACATAATCAGACAGCAGCATGCAGATTTTAATCTGACTGTTGGCAAATGGTGCAAGAGGCAAGATGCAAATCTGTAAATGCTGCTGGACAAAAATAGAAAAAAAATAAATATCAATGAGCCAAGGAATCTTGCCCTTCTTATGGACTGTCTTCAGTGCTATAGCTAGAACAGCACCAAATGTAAAAATCACAGATCATTCTAGATAACTTTTTTTTTCCTTTAAAACTTATTGCTATTTTGACAGTCTTTCTAACCTTGTTAGAACACAGTCTGTTGGCACGATATAGATGAGAGAAACACAGTGCTCCTTTTCCTAAGAGACAGCTGAGGTCAAAATAGACTCCTCCATACCAGCCCACTAATATTAAGGGAGGTGTCCTCAAACACAAAAAAGGGGAAACTTTGCATGATGGAGTGCTGGAAAGATCTTTTCCACCACAGGCAGTACACTTCTCTAATGAGGTAAGCACATCAAAATGACAAAGGCCTCAGAAAGTTGGTCCTTCCTTGTGAAATCTGGCTTTAAACATGTTAAACTGAGAAGCACTAGTTTCACTGAACTGAGGCCAGTGAAGGAAAGATTTAAGAACAGCCTCATTATAAGGTTCATTGTTGTAGGACTATTTAATATACAAGATTAACACATCTTATCTCCCACTTTCACTCAAACCTATTATACCCCTCATTAATACATGCACATTTCTACATCATTTACAGCACTCAGGTCTCAAATAGTATTGCCTCAAACTGCATATGTTCTGCTGCTCTTCCTGATGATAGGCTCTTTTTGCAGTAACAGTACTCAAAAAGAAGCCTCACAACTCAAAATTAGAGACATGGGTAGGTAAACATGGCTGTCTAAAACCAGGAGAAATTTAAAATAAAAAATCATTTGTTTTGCCAACACTCTGGATTTCATTTCTTGATTTCGGTTCCCTCACATCCAGACCATTCAGATATTTTTAAGACAGGAAACATCTGCTTTCCCAACCTGATGAATAATGGTATCCTTTCCCTCCTGTCAATTTCAGATGTAGAAGGTAAAGTGACCCACAGTGATACCTGAAGGATTTTTNACAGCTCTTCAAATTAAGAAGCATTTTAAAAGTCTTCAGATCTGGATGATCAGAGAAGAAAAGGAAGCTGTACAATACTTCCCCAGATTACATTCCTTTGTGTCCACAGACGTACCAGGGCAGGCCAGAACAATGCACCCTTAAAATTATATGAAGGGGAGGAAAGAATATCCACTTATATGAACTCAGTAGACCAAAGGCTGCAAGTTGGCCCCCATTCTTGCATGAACTGTTATAAGCTGGCAAGCATCTCAGGACAGAGAAAATGCACTTGGCCACAAACTGAGCAGCTCCAGGCATCTACGAGCCCTCCTGAGTTCCCCTAAACTGTGGAACTGCTCTTCACAGGAGACTGGTGAGTTTATAGGGACTCACCAAAATAAATTCCTAAAAACAGTAAGAACAACAACATCCAGTGTTATCACACACAGAGAAACATTCTGACTGCAGTTTTTAATTACAGCTTTCTAGACATTGTGAGACTTCAGGGGCAAGTACTATCCTGCCCTTACACTTTGCCACATGCTTGTGACCACTGACAGTATTGCAACACAGGACTTTAACACAGCACAGATATTTTATGTTTTCATCATACTACAATTAATAAATTAAACATATTAAAACATTCTAAGAACAGTGACAATACCTCTTGTCCAACCATCTGAGTAGAATTGCTATAAAGGACGTTTACCAAATTCCCCTTCCTTCACACCTTACTTTCTGAAGCCATCCTGTGGTAACAAAAACATTTTCAAATCAAATGGTTAATACTTATTGAAGAGAAAAAAATGAATGACCTGGAATGATTCTCCTGGGAAGTATTCACAGCAAAGACTTAACTTCCACAGCCAAATGTACAGCTCCTGGGATTTTTTTCTACTGCTCTTGGAGATAAAGATGTTTATTCTGGCTGATTAATTTTGTATCAGAAAATGCATCTTGCTGGGACAGGCCAGAGTGACAGTGAACTTCACACTGAACTTCAGGCTTTTTGGAATTGTCCATGCTTTCAGGTAAAAATAGTCATGAGGTTTTGAAGTTGCTACCTCCTGCAAGGAAAAAATGCTCATCCCTGGATCCTCACATTTATGACCACTAAAGAATAGCTGACATCCTGGAGCTCTTCTTGGCTTCTTACAAGGAGCATACCAAGCTCATGTGTATGGACCAAGGAAGTCCAAGGTATTGGGGGGGAAGAGAGAAAATCTCTTCCCCATAGCTATGACTTTTTTCCTTCCCACTACTCTCCATTCATCTTAGAGAAACATTGCTATGTGTTAGCCTTGAGGTATCAGTGCTGGAGGGCTGTTACTCCTGAAGATAGGAATTCCTGAATCCAAACTCAAAAGTGCTCACCAGAGGTAAAAATAACTGAAAAGAGTTTGCATAAAGACAGTTACTGGCAGCAAGAAAATGATACTTTCAGATATACTCCTCTCACAGGATTAATATTTGAGTAAGCAAATAGTTCTTTGGCAAATTCTTTACTTATTGCAATGCAGTCAGAATCACAGTGAGGTGACTCCATGCATAAAGCAACTGCTGATAATGCAGGGATCACCACGGATGCTTAGAAGAGTTTAATCAACTCAGGAATGGAACAGGCCTTCTTGTAAAATATATTCCCATGGTTATAATAAATTTCTGAGCCATCAAACCAATTACAATATAAGGAAATGGGAAAAAAATATCAAACACTAAAAGGTTTTATACAACAAGGGCCTAGACAAATGAGAGAAATTAGGGGTATTTTCCAGATCAACAGGTGATCAAGGTAACCTGCTATATGGGAATGCCTATTTCCAGCCAACAAGAAGGAAAGGAAAATTGCTGTATGTGAATACCTTGCAAGGACCCTGGACTAGAAGTGACTAGCTTTCAGGAAAAGGACCATAATAAAATTAAAGAAACAAATAAATAAATATAAGAGAGCTAGTTTCCTACCAGAAGTTCCAAACATAAGACAAATAAAGGGCACAAAAGCATGGAACATTTAGTCAGATTTTCTCACTGAGAAACATCATGGAGACTATGGAGGAGTAATAGTACCCAAAGATTTAACTTCTTTAGTGCAGCATTAATTTAGAAGCAAAAACTGCAGCAGAGCTGCTCGGTACCTCTCCTTAATTTCAACAGATCAAGGAAACACCCATACCTTTTCCATCTCAAATGGAAACTTATTCCTGTACTAATATCCAGAAACCTTCATCATTGCAGTATCTCAACAGCTTATGGGTATCAAAAGATTTTTTGTCATAATCCTTCTATGTTCACTGTGCAGGGATGGTCACATTTGACATGGGAGAAGCCGAGATACAGAAAAGGTATGTGATTTACAGGACTTCACAGATAAAAGAAAACCCACGTGTATCAGACTTGAGAGTGCTGCCACAGGAGCCTGCAGTGCCACTCTGTCAGCACCATTCTCTGAACTGTTGCATTCCATGGTGCTGATGTGGCTTTCTGGGCAGCCACCCTAACAGTCCAACTCCCTAGTTAAACCAGGAAAAAAAGGGATGTATGTGCACTCTCCTCTTTTGTTCAAGATTTCATGAGTAAAACATTTCATATATTCTTGTCTTCCCCTTCCAAGGATTAAGGTGACAAAGAACTGAAGGAAAATAGGGACAAAAATTAAAGCAGTAACTGTAACCATAATACATCTGCCTCTGAAGCAAGAATAGACAGCACCAAAACATCTTCAGATCTGACAGGTTGCTCTGCTACCAATCTGCACTAGCAGGTGAGAAATGTCACTCATGACAAGTACCAGAAATAAAGGAGCTTAATGCACCTTCTAGTGTTTTATACGATTTCCCTCTATTGTGCAAAAGGAGACGACAAGCAGTTCTAACAAAACATGGGCAGATTTTTCTCCCCTGAGCTGAAAAGCTTTAAAATTAGCACTTTGTGTAAGCTTGTTCTTTTAATGTCTGCATTTATTAAGGAGCAAAACAACCATGCATCTGAAATGCCAGAGAAATATGGTTCCATAAATAATGCCACATTCCTATTCACACCTAATCTAAATATTTATGTAGTAATTTACCAGCAAAAGATGCAAACTATTCTTTAAATGCTACATTGTATTAAAGGTTAACCACATGACATGTTTTATTGTAAGGCTCTGAATTATGTTTAACACATTTTTATTTTCAGTGAAATTTCCCATGTTGAAATGGATGGACAGGGACAAGGAGCTTTAGTCACTTCTCAAAGATGAATGCTGAAGTCTGGACTTCTCCAGTATTTTTTCAGTCCACACAGCCATAGGCCATGCAGCTCAGCAGCATACTGATTGGGAGAGGAAGAACCACCCTCCTCACAACTAGAAGAGCTAGAAATAGCTCTATTAGTGAGGCTTGATGCCTACAGCAGGCCTGTTGGTACAGAGTTTCACTTAGATACGCAGCCTCTGCTGGAATCAGTGCCAAATCAAAAGGGCTGTGCACACACCCCCCGAGGGAAATGTTAAATGGAACAGCAGAATTGCCCCCACTACAAGCACGTGCCCTTGGATGTCACAGCTGCCAGATGCAGTCTCACCTCGACAGCAAGGTAACAGTTCTCTGCCCAGTACCTCACACAGGAATTCATGATCCACTCCTCACTCAGTCCTACAAAACCCAGCTTCTCTTTCACTTCATGTCCTGCTACATCATCATGACATATTTATGGCCATAACTGCTCCTTTTGCTTCCTCCTTCAGCTCTTACCTTCATGCCTTCTGTTCCTAAAACCTTTCATATTAGACATAGTTTCCAACTTATCTTCTATTTTCTCTCTTACACAAGGCTTTCTTTAGAAATATTACTCTGCTGACTTCGTTTCCAATTCTCTTGATCTCTACGTGATCTTCCACGCAGAAAACTTTCTTCATGTCATTGCTTTCCTCAGATGCAAGACCTTTGAAGCTCACTGCAGACTCAGCCATGCAGGAACTGATACAAAGGTTTTCCTGTGTTTTCCTTTTTCACAAAAGGAGCCCCTTCCATTCACACTACACTGAGAGAGATCTACTCTTGTGTAACTTTTTGAGCCTATAATGTGCCAGAGTTTCCAAGGCTGTAAAATGGAGGGGTAAAAAAAATCCCACACTTAAACTTCAGTACTGTTCTAGGAGCTAAGTATCTTCAGCTTGTAGTACAAGAAGAAAATGAACACTACTGCCAATATGCCACTTCCTCGACTGGAGCTCTCGAGAAAAGAGAAATTCCTCAGCTCTAAGCACATGGTATTCACAAATAAACATTACAACCCATTTTAAATGTCTGACTTCTTCACATTTCCTTTGTGACTTTTAAAGTTGATACCTCTAACTCAAGAGCAGGAAGGGCTCACTTTTTCCAGAAAGAGCTAATCAGGCAGAGCAACATGAGATCTAGCAATGCTCCCTGCTTCAGCGACAGCTGAAGTGCACACTTATTGACAGAATCTGCATTTTTGGTTCTCATTTGTTCTGCCTGAATAAGCTTACCAATCTGAGGCAACACTTTCAGACACTGGTATTTTGAATACCGCTGATCTCTGGGACTATCCTTTTTCTGCATCTCACCATATTTAGATTGAAGAAACCTTGGCAAAAAAAAAAAGAACAGAGGAAGCTGGATGCATAAATGTTCATTCTTAAGTTGCAGTAAAATCTTTCATTTCAATGATATACAGAAGTACTTGGAATGTATTACAGCTGATAAATGCAGAAATGAGGTATAGAATACTACTGAAAATAAACCTTATTTGTATGCACGCCGTACAAATATGTTAAAATACGTAGTTAAATATGCTGTTGGAGTTAAGTAGCTTTCATAGAAGAGAATCATTGCAATTATCAATGGTAATAGCAAATCCTCTCTGATACAGATGTTTACTTCCTGTTCTAAGAACTAGGGCAGGAAACAGCCATGTTAAAAATACTTGTCTAGCACCAGCCATAGTGTTCCTATTTGTTACAGCTAAGTGTACAACCTGTAACAAAAATAGGTAGTTTTTTCTTCCTCCCCCTCCAGCACAACTTATTATATTTAAAACCTTTAGTCAACAACCAAATGCCTACTACCGTATCTTGGTACAAACTGTCTCTGACTACAGTCCTATCTCTTCAGTTAACAACTGGAACACAGAATTAGTCATCTCCAGGAAACAGACAGCATTAGCTTTTCATCACAAAAAGCTCAATTAAAGCCCATTTGAGAGAAGCTGAGCTACTTCTTTATTGCATTTTTTCTTTTTCCCTGCCTCTTGCTAGCTAGGCTGAACCTAAATATCATTAACTGCTGTGGAGGCTAATATGCAAAGCCTAAGTACAGACCTGACTATGCCAAGTGCCTCTCTCAGTTCTGATGCACAGGGGGAGAAAAAAGAAGTCATCCACATACAGACACAGTTTCTTCCACATGCCCACGTTTGCTTCTTGACAATTTCTTTTGTAAAATGGTAGAGGTGTAACTGTCTATTCAATTTTTTAAATTTCACTGTGTGCCTTCTGTTTCTTAGAACATGGCAAATACTGTCTCTACACTATATCCCTAGTACTTAGAATGCAAAACACTTTATGACACTTCTAGCTCTGGGAGAAGAGAAAATGAAGCATGAAATAAGAAATATACTAGCAGAACAATATTCATTGACACTGGTAAATCTGTATACTGCTGCATTGGGAAAGTATTAGTATTTGGGGTTTTAGGCTTTTTTTAATATGTTTGCCCAGCTTGTCTGATGTCAATGGTATGTCTGTTCTTGCAGCTTTTCCATGTAACATGTCCAATTCATCAAATTATGCTCAAATCCAACAGATTTATACATTCGCATTTAAATGACAAATGTTTTTAAGCCAAACTGCGTAATTACCCTCACAGTTCTTCATAAATTCCCCACCCCTGAAAAAACATGATCACATTTGTTGAAGAGTCTGAGACCAAACACAGAACTAGAAATCTTTTCTCTCCTAGCAAGGGTCTAGAACTAGTAATAATATCTTCTTTCCTAGCAAGAGTCTAGACAACAGAATCACAAGCAATAAAGCCATAAACACAGAACTAAACACATGAAAAACAACCTGACTGACCAAAAACTGACTTTGGTTGAAAAAAAATTTTTACAAATAGATCTTTGTTTCTTGTAGCTTGTACTGAAATTGAAAGAAAGTGGCACCAAAAAGAAAAGAAAAATCACATTCTTCAAGTCTATTATGTACCAGCAATACTCAATTTAACGTGCACTAATTTGGTCAGCCTCACACTGATTTTGGATAATGCATCCTTGCACTGTTTTTAATATACAAAAGCTAAAATTTCTGCAGAAATATACACAGGCAGGCACAGAACTCAAAATTGGTCACATCCAACAAGTAAGAGCCAGGCAAACAATAATTGGAAGAAAATACATTGCAAAAACAGAATAAAGAATAAAAACAGGTTAAAAACTGCTTTTCAGGGCAGACTTCTGAACCTCAGTCCCAAAAGAGGAGTGATGAAGAGTCAGCTGTCTACAGCATATCCTGGTCGGGTGCGTGGCAGGAAAGGTATGGGAGCCTCCACACCACCACACCAGAGAAATGTACAGACTGGCACTTCTGCAGCAGGTATCCGCAGCAGAAGCAGATTTATGTATATCAGGCTAATCTATACTAAAATGGATCATATCTGAGACACCTAGTGCCTCATGCCAGAAATTCAAATAGTCTGAAAACCACAACTAGCCTTTCTTTCAGAAAATAACTGGTACAGTCCCCTTCAGATGCCACTTGTACTGCTGCCACCTTCCTCACAGCTCAGGGAAAATATGCCTCTTATTCTACTTTTAATGGAAAAACCTTCCATATACTGTAGGAAGGTAAGAGACAGATCAGCAGTTCTTTGAGTGAACAAGTTAGAAATTTGGCTAAAGTCATTATAGCTAACTGACAAAGGCTTAAATCTTTTACTACTGATTTGCTTGAATTATACATCAGATTCACACTAATGTAATAGGCAACTTGGAATATGCAGCTCTGATTTACCAGGGGTTCTCTCACGAGGAATTATTTAAAGTAAAGAAGGTACAAACTAAGTGACAAAAAAGCAAAGATAAATGTCACAGCACTCATTACCAGCAGGCCCAGTGCAATACTGACTGTGACAAAGCTACAGCATTGGCTATTTACGATGTGAACACAAATATGTAAAAATCACTTTGTATACCTCCTCTTTTTTATTTTCTTCCAGTGTCTTGGGGAAGGACCATTCCCATCCGCAGTTTCACCTCACTTCAAATCTACCCAGACTCTTCTTGAAGGGAGAGGCTGGTATTTTATGGTTCCTAAACCATTTCCAAAGCCTACCACTTTGGTTTCAGTATATTTTCAAAGAACAAAAGAAACTACCCCAAATACCTGCAAAAAAACCCACCCAAAATTTTAACTGTACAACACAGAACACCAAAAGAATTTTCTCATATTTTGCAGCCAATTTAGTTATAGACCACCACAAATGGACAATTGCTTTTTTATTACACTTCCTTAAGGCAGGAGGGATGCAAAGCTGTCAGGGGAGGCAGCAAAAACAAAAGATGACTTTCAACATCCAGAGTAGAACGCGCAATGTAGCTAATGCTTTTGTATTTTCATCCCAAAAAATTGATGGAGTCTTATTTACAAGAGACAGGACTGGGGGGAAAATGGTGCTTAATGTATTCCTTGCACTAAGGATAATATGAATTTGGTACAAGTGTCTTGTATTTCCTGCTACATAAATGAAGTCATTGACTAAGCACCTTAAAATAATTTCATGCCACAAACACCACACACCACTCATCACAGCTGAGATGCTGACATTTGCTGCAGGGCTGGTGCTGCTGCACTGAACTTAGACATATAATCCACCTCTTTTCTAATTTTACTAGAATCTATTCTAATCTGTAGAAGAACTACAATCTTAACTGCAGAATATGTATATTTTTCCCTTGATTGCGTCTACTTGTTCTTTCAAGGGCATTCCCATTAGGAACAAACACTTCTCCATCCTCTCTCCCCCTTAAAGCAGAGTGAAAATAATCCTATCAAGGGAAACTTATTACTGTTTCCAAATTGCGCCTGGCTCTCAGCAGGCACACTCTCCAGGCAACAGTTTTGCCGCTACATTATAACTAATTTTTTTTTCCAGATGACATTTTGTACTGTAAGTAGGTAGAGGAAGGACAGATATATGTGGTTTGGGATAAGAAAGAACCTTCTTGAGCCAAGCAAAAAGGCAGTGTCTCCCCTCACTCTGCACCCTCCTGCAAAGAAATTTTGTTCTCACTCCTCAGAACGATTTCTTAGCACGTTGCACCATGGCCAAAAAGAGACCGTTTCACAAATTAACGCTGCAAGAGACAGATGAAACCTGTAGTTTGTTCAAATTTGGAGCTCCTGGCTGCAGAGGATAATGAAGAAAAAAAAAAGGAAAGAGGGGAAGAAGGAGAACAAAAGAAAGCCCAAAGCCATCATTCGATTCCCGGCACCTGGACACGGCACTCGCTGTCCAACGCTGCCACCTGGTGGCTGCACAGAGCGGCGACGCAGCTCCGGCTCCGAGCAACACGGCTCAGGAGTGTCACCCACACTGTCCCCCTCCACGGCCACCAGCCTCTGTCACACTGTCCCCTTCACAGCCACCAACTCCTGCCACACCGTCCCTTTCCACAGACACCAGCTCCTGCCACACTGTCCCATTCCACGGCCACCAACTCCTGTCACATTGTCCCCTTCCACGGCCACCAACTCCTGTCACATTGTCCCCTTCCACGGCCACCACCTCCTGTATCATCATTCTGGAAACAGAAACCCCCCCCTCCACTTCCTGTTACCTGTGTCTTTATGGCTTTCCACAATCCTTCCAAAGAGATTCACCTGANTTGTACTGTAAGTAGGTAGAGGAAGGACAGATATATGTGGTTTGGGATAAGAAAGAACCTTCTTGAGCCAAGCAAAAAGGCAGTGTCTCCCCTCACTCTGCACCCTCCTGCAAAGAAATTTTGTTCTCACTCCTCAGAACGATTTCTTAGCACGTTGCACCATGGCCAAAAAGAGACCGTTTCACAAATTAACGCTGCAAGAGACAGATGAAACCTGTAGTTTGTTCAAA
This sequence comes from Drymodes brunneopygia, assembly GCA_013400955.1. Lineage (NCBI taxonomy): Eukaryota > Metazoa > Chordata > Aves > Passeriformes > Petroicidae > Drymodes > Drymodes brunneopygia. Next base: position 167,246 of record VZTZ01031758.1, read on the forward strand.
TTTGGAGCTCCTGGCTGCAGAGGATAATGAAGAAAAAAAAAAGGAAAGAGGGGAAGAAGGAGAACAAAAGAAAGCCCAAAGCCATCATTCGATTCCCGGCACCTGGACACGGCACTCGCTGTCCAACGCTGCCACCTGGTGGCTGCACAGAGCGGCGACGCAGCTCCGGCTCCGAGCAACACGGCTCAGGAGTGTCACCCACACTGTCCCCCTCCACGGCCACCAGCCTCTGTCACACTGTCCCCTTCACAGCCACCAACTCCTGCCACACCGTCCCTTTCCACAGACACCAGCTCCTGCCACACTGTCCCATTCCACGGCCACCAACTCCTGTCACATTGTCCCCTTCCACGGCCACCAACTCCTGTCACATTGTCCCCTTCCACGGCCACCACCTCCTGTATCATCATTCTGGAAACAGAAACCCCCCCCTCCACTTCCTGCTACCCGCGTCTTTATGGCTTNCTTTATGGCTTTCCACAATCCTTCCAAAGAGATTCACCTGAACGCCTCAAAAAACTGTTCCCACTACGAAAAAAAAAGCAACAATTCCATCTCAAACCAAGAGATATTCAATGTAGTGCACTGGATTTTTAGTGAGTAGATAAAGAGCAATTTTAAAATTAATTCAAGCTAAAATCACTAAAGGCTGCTTCAAGATCAATTAACAAAAATGCCTCAAAGTCTCAGGCCATTCTTCCAGACAAAGGGAAACTTACATACCAAGGAATTTATGTATCATTTCTAGCTTTTTAAACAGAACATAGACAAACACACAAGTCTTACTGACAGAGCCACATGAAATTTAGCAGGATGAGACAGCTATCTGAATCAAGAGAAAAAAACCTATCTTTACCAATTCTGAGTAAAATAATCAAGGGAAATAGATACTGCTTTGGGAACAGGACAGAGAGAAGACAAGAACTGTACAGTAACAACAGAGAGCTCTGCATGTCAGAACACCACTTCAAAATCAGATTGAAGAGAGGTCAGGAGCTAGATCCCAGCCTTTAATCTGCAAATGTAAGAACAGCAACTCTCAACCTACCTAAAAGAAAGGTTATACACTGCCATTCTCTCTCCCAGTAACCCCCACAGCCCAGCTCCTCCTTGGGAGCCTCTCAGCTTAAGAGCAGGTTCAGCTGAGAGGTATTATTTAAACACATCACACTCACCTGGACATTGCACTGTTCTGCATTTCACAGCCTCCCAATGGCATTCAAGCAGCCACATCCATGTCCTTCCCCGCCACATGCTCTTGTGCTCCTAACCTGAATAACGTACTTGCTCCTCACCACATCTCCCCATGCACCAGGGAGGAACCCCCCACCCCATGCAAAGGCATTTCTGAAAAGCTGAACCATCCCCTCTTCATTCTAGGACCCAGGTGTGCAACCCTCCCAGACCCACAGCATCCATACTCTTTCTGCTCATGGAACTGAGAAACAGAAGTCTACAAAACCCACAGCAGGTTAATGTTTTAGGAAAATGTACTACAGGCTTGACATGAAACAAGGACTTTGTTAAAAGAAAGCAAAGCAGCATCTCAGGCTTATTCTCCAGACGATGCACAGCTCCAACTTCCCAGTTTTTGCACAGCACCTTTTCATGTCAAATACAACACAGTTATATGATAGTTGCTTAAAAATCCTTCTGGCCAACAGGGAATAACACTTTAGAACAGGAGTCCAAAGAAGTAGTAAGAACTATGCCATAGCTGAAGTATCAAAATAAAATAAAAAAATACGGACGCAGTCAGTTCTAAGGCACAAAGATTGTCAGGAATGACAAAGCTTTGAAGCCACGAAATCCTCTTCGAAGCTTGGCTCCAAGCAACTATCACTTTTTACATTTCAACTATTCCAGATTACAATTTTAAGTGAAAGAGCCTGGCAAGCCTGAAGCACTTGGAATAAAATAAATAAATAAATAAGTGAATTTTTTAAAAAGATACTTAAAATGGAGACCCTGTGATTTAGTGCCAGCTCCAAAAAAATAGAAGTAAGATGATTTATGTCAGGCTTATTTCTTTAACTGTATGGGGAAAGACTTTGCAAAGCACATGCAGATTTTTCTAAATCATTTAAATACTGCAGCTATGGATGGCCATACTGGTGCAACTCAGGCCTTTCTAATTCTTATTTCTCTTTCTTCTGACGAGGAAGTGCCATTAGGCTGATTTTGATATTTCTTCTAATAATTCTCCAACAACAGGCTGACCCTGGTCACTGAAAGCCTTCCTTTGGTTAAGTGAAACATAACACTTTTTCCTTATGAACTTGCTGCATCCTTAAATACAGCAGTCCCTGCATCCTCATTCTGGTGCCTCTTTTATTTCCAAAAATGTCACAAGTCAGGAGGACAATCAAAATCAAATCACTTTTCCCTCAGCAGGTCTCCATAACACATTCAGCTTGCTGTGTTTTCTGTTGTTTTAAATCTGTAATGTCCTCTTCAATTTGTAAATTTTTAATTGGAACCACAAGACATGCAATTGTTCTCCCATTTCTGTAACTCTTGGGAACCTCATACCACTATCATCTTGTTACTGAGCATTTTACTCCATAGGCTCTGCCAGTTTGATTGCAACTGTTTTAACCACTTTTTTTTTTTTGTCACCACATTCAGATTTCTACCTTCCTATCCACATCTTTACTAGAAAGTCAGATTCAGGTACTTTTACCACTGTCTGCTGCCTGGATCACTCTGGCTAAGCACCTACTGCCTTAGAAATTCAGATGCAGAAGAGAAAGACTGTACCTGCTCCAAATAATTCACACCTGAATACAGTCTTTGCTGTAAACTTTGCACCTTATTTCTTTCCTCATCATGATCATAAAACAACTGCTGGAGTTTGTATTTTCTCTGAATGAGATTCCCCAAATGTATCCTGAATTCAGTCAGCTATAGGAATTCATTATTTTAGTTCAATCTGATGCTCAATCTTGATTGTGTCTGTGTCTCAGCTGTCATTTATTGGCTTCTCCACCTCTTACTATCACTTCAGCACTTTACTTCTCTACATTGCTACCCACGATGTTTTCAGCCTTTACTCTCATTGTTCTCTGGACTTCAAAGAGGACCTGTATCTGCTTTCAAAGACATTCTGCATAGGCATTAACATCAGCTTGCACTCCTCATTAATGCTTACCCTACAATCTCATCTATTAAGTTTCCATTTTTAATTATCTTGATTTGCAAGATACTTGGATGGCAAATATCCTAGTAAAAACACTGTAAACACACATGCCTGATACAAAAGCATAAATACAGCTTCAACCAAGTCACATTTGAACGAGACAAATTGAGGCTGCGAAAGTAAAACACCAGCACTTTGAGGTAAGTTTTGGATGAAACAAGGGAGTAGACCAGAGATCTCCAGTGTGCCATGTTCAGCATGGCTTACACAGCTGCAATAAGAAGCAAGCAATGCTCCAGCAGAATATTCCAATCGGCTTTCAAAATAAATCTCAAGCAGGGGGTGTAATAATCAAGTTGGTAAACTCAATTTGAACATGAAACGTATTGATTTCTTCTGTGGCTAATCACCATCATGATTCTAAATTATAAAGATCAGAAATTCTCTTCTCCCTGAATGCATACAGTAAATTGCAAACCAGCAACAGCCCACAGAGCTGTAATTGCTATCCTGACAGGATAAAAACGCCTACTCGTCCTATTGTTTTCATGAGTCCATCTCCTCTCTACCCTTTTCCTCTGCCTTTTATTTTATCTGTTTTTTCACCACATATGTGAACATGGGGTATATAAAGACAAAGAGCTTTCTCCAGATGTTTTCACAGAGTGCAGCACTTCATTCAGTGCCCCAAAATCCTGCCCTGTCCTGCAGTAACACACTGCACATTCTCAGCTCAGTCATGGACTCACAGAATGGTTTGGGTAAGAAGGGAACCCCAAAGATTACCGAACTCCAACCCCCTGCCATGGGCAGGGAGCCCTTCCATTTGATCAGGTTTATCAGAGCCACATCCAACCTGGCTTTGAACACTGCCAGGGATGCAGTGCTGCATCCACAGCTCCCCCAGGCAGCCTACGACAATGCCTGGCCAACCTCACAGTAAAGAATATCTAACCTAAATCTATACTTTCATTCAATCTGAACCCATTCCCCCATTGTCCTGTCACTACAGGCCCTTGTAAATAGTCTTGGCTCATCTTTCATCTAAGTTCACAGTCAAGAACCATGACTAATGAACCTCACATATCCCAGTGTTACTTCTCTATAATCTGTGCTCCGTTTAACTGAGTATTTTCATGCATTCTGTTAAATCCACCCCTCTGCTGCTTTTTGGTTTGTTTCTTTAATGCACAGTCGTCCTATTTCAAGTTACTCCTACAATACAGATTTCACCCAAGTTCTGCAATATTTAACTAATCCATGAAGATAGGCAACCCCCTAATATCCCAGAATAAGTGAGCTCATGTGTGTCTCAAACACCAATAACCAGGCAGCTGTGGAGCCAACCAAGGACTGTTGGTAATAACCAGAATTCCTGGTAATAACCAAGGATAGCTGGTATTAACACACCATGAGAAGAAACAGGATGTGGCTGGAGAATGAGGCATACAGAGATAGGGCAGCACTTTTCCAGGACAAACTTCCTTCTCCTGGCTCTGGAGATAAGCACAACACAACACAGCACAAATGTTGGAATGAGGCAAGAAGCAGGCATGGGCTGTAGGGGAATATGGAGACCATCAAATACCCTGAAGTCTCCAACCCATTTCCAGAAAGGTCTGGAAGAACTGACTGCACACGATTGCTAAATTACATTAAAAATTTACCTCCAGTGCAGGGAAACTCATCTATAAACAGGTACCCCCACAAAGCCCAGGTGTGTGTGCACCCCAGGACCCGGTACCCCCCATAAGTTGCATCAGTGATGGAGCCAGGATCACTCTGGTGATCTCTCTTTCCCACTTCCTTCCCCCCTCTTTAATTCATATCGCTCTCCCTCTCTCTTCCCTTTCACCTTACCCCTTTATCCTAAACCCACGGAAATGTGCTTTTAGGAGGCCAAGGACTGACATACCACTTTTCATGGCAAGTGTGTAATTTATTAATATAACTTTATGGTTGTTTGCAGACCCTCTGACTCCTGTTGTTCCTTTCAACCATGAGCATCTGCAAATTTTGGGTGCTCCCTTCCCCTAAGGATGAGATATTACAAACACCAGAGATATGAATAGAAATTCAAACTCACACTTGTAAGATCTATCATAAATATCATTAACGAGTTTGGGGTATTTTGTCACATTTTTGTCCACAGATTTCAGTATGTTCAATAACCCTGAAGGACTTAGAATTTAAGAGCCTGAAATGTTTGCTGCTTTTGACACCAATAATACATACCTACTATACCACTTGGATTATTTTTCACAACTGTATTACTCTGTGTTTTTGCCAAATAGAAAACTGCCATATTATTATCTACTTCTAGTCTCTTGGTTCCTAAAAGAAGAAATCTGTTTCATAAGGGTAATGCCTCATGGGGTCAATGTTTGTATTATCTGATGTAGAAAAACATGGATCACCTTAACTAAGTGTGTCTGACAAGACATCCATGAAAAAAAGCCTTACACATCTTTGTTGGGATTACTCCAGTACAAACTGAACCTTGTTTGAAGACAATATCTCTGAGTAAAGTACAGAAAGGTCCCAACCTCAGGGTGGGATGAACAGCAGAATTTTCTTTTTGATTTTCTAAGATACATAATCATACAAAGCAGCAATGTTGAAGCTGCTCATTCTGAAAAGAATCTGCCACTTTCAGAGATCAGGACACACAATATGGGCAATTAAGCTTCCACTGAGATTTGGCTCAAAGTAAGCATGGTTGCAAATTAAAGTATGGAAGTCTGGAGCTTACTAGAAGATCCTGAACTATGACCTTCATCCTTAATAATTAGACAAAGAATCACAAAGATCACTCTCTGGTAAAGAACTGTCTGAAAATTACAGAAGGAACAAGTTTTAAATATCATACCTTCACTTATTTTCTTCATAATCAACTGCAAAGAGAAGCTAATGATGGAAAGTATGGAATGCCACTCAGTGTTTATTCTCAACATTTACTACCAGAGAGCTTACATCATCCAGTATTAACCTCAAAACTAATATTTAAGCATAACTGACTACTTTAAACAAAATCAAAAGAGGAGAAAGCAGCTCAGTTGAACAGAACATCCTGCCTCCAGCATACAACACAGCATTCTGGTGCAGAGTAGATGGAAATTTTGGCAAAAGAACTGTACTTTCAACCAAGGCAACAGAAGCATTTTTTCCCCCAGTTAATCCCTTGCCACTGGTGCTTTACCAATTCTGTAAGAATAACCTACACAGAAAGGCTGAGTAGCTGTCCACTCGCATGCACCTCACTGCTCAGAGAACAATCTTTCATCCTCATCCTTTTCACTCTGTACATATTCAGCTGTGTATTCCCTTCCAAAACAAGACTATGGTTGCAACTTCAGCAACTTTGCAGTCTTAAGTAGGAAGACACAGCTTAGGCATTAAAACCAGAGGGTTGCCATTACTTGAAAGAAGTCTGTTGGATGCCCTTGTCCCCTGCATTTGCACAGATGAGCTGCCAATGAGAGAATTTCGGCGTATTTTCATTTGAACTCTAAAATGTCCTCAAAAAGCTCCAATTCTGTGCCAGAAGTATCATCCTCATGAGTTTAAGCAGAAGCAAAGAGGAATTCATTTGCATTCTCTACACAAACAATTTGTAGCCAGCAGAAGAGGCCATTCCTGATGTCAAGGGAAGAGGACTGGTGCTTAGATCACTCTTTATCCACAACTGTCTGCTCATGTGAAGGTCACACCAACTTAATCATTCTAAAGTTTTGATATTATAAAGAAATTCTGTTGATAATTTGCATTCAGTTTTAAAAGAGAATTCACATTTCCCATACCTTTCATTATTTACATACCCCAAAAACCACTACATCTCTCCATCTGCCAAACTGGGGCTCCTGCACTTTAGAAGTGCTCCATTAGATCCCTAAAATTCAGGTCTTCTGTTAGGCCTGGATCTTGGCAGGCTGCATGTCTGTCTGCCAATGGTAGCTCCCCTCTGAGAGCTAAGTAAGGGAAAGTGCCCTAGCATTAGGCACTTGATGAATGCTCCCATTATGTAACTCCAGCTCGAACAGAAATCTGTACACCCCCCCACCAACCATGCAGGCTGGGTCACAAACCTCTCCACAGGCAGGCAAGTCTTTTCTTTCCTTCCCTGAGCAGGAGGGAAGGAAGCAATGTTTCCTAATCATTGCAAGGATATAAAAACTGTACTTACAAAGGAAAGCATACTTCAATTATTTCAAAGATGCGTGTATTGATCCAGAAAGTCTTTGGATACGGTCTGTATGCAGCTTCCTCATACAGACTGCAACCATTCAACAAAAAACCCTCTTAACTGCAGGAACAAAAATGCAATGATTAAAAAAAAAGGAAGGATTGCTCTTGGACACTCTGCACTAACTTAATTTAAGGAAAGTTATCAAGGATCTCTAGACAGAAACCAGAAAAGCCGTAAGTCATGTTCCTCTCTGCTTTAAAATGACTCCGACTGGAAATGGAAAGTTTCAACATACAAGTATTAAGATATTTTCTCTGATGTAAATCCCTCCACCTGCTCAAGCACCCTGTTGCCAAAGGTGACAGATACCATATTGCACTCACTGTATCTCCACTAGACAATAAATTAAGTTTGCAATACAAAGTTGTTCAAGAACAAGATAAAATAGCAGCAGCCACACATCCAAACAGATACTTAACATGGAAATGGCAAAAGGCTCTGCTTCAATTTACACCACTTGATTTTGTAGAAACCCTAAAGCTGTCTAAGGAATTAATGTCCATGTGCAGACAAATGGAAAAGGCCTAAATGTTCCAGGAGGAGATTAAGGCTGAGTCTGAAATGAAAATATAGGAAGACAAAAGCAGCAGTAACTTGAAAGAACCATTGTCAGATAGGTCCTTGCAAGTAGCAAAATGATACAGTTTGCCAGAAGCAGGTTTAAATAACCCATCTTTAGGAAAGGGACTTCAAAAACAATATGGGATGGGGAATCTGAAGTTCCCTTTCTCTGTGAACAAAAGGGTATTTTACAGACTACAGCAGGCTGTCCTAACTGGCAGTAGAACTCATCTTCACATGTTTTTGAATGAAGTCCTAGTCCTACTGCCTTCAGTAAAGGCAAAAGTTTTCTCCCAAAGTTTTACTGAGCAAGCTTGGAAATTAAGACAAAAAAAAAAAATCAAAGGAAAACACAACTGGCAGAATAAAGACATTTGAATTTTAAACATAGCTCAACTACAACCTTCCTTTAGTATGTTGAACAAATTCTCAAATTCCTACTTCATTTTCTTCATTTTTATGAAGATGAGATAGCAGCAATACATTTTAACTCACAGACTGAGGACAGAAATATGAGCATTTGCAAACCACTGATCTCCCCGAACGAAAGGACCTGGATTAGCACAACACATTATATCAATTCTTAGAATGAGCTGATTTTAAGTGAGCAGCAGCATTATGTAAATGACTTACAAGAAAGAAATTAGAAGGAGATTCAAATACAGTCAAAAGGTTTGAGCAAATAAAAAGTTTAGTACAGATATATACCCGTTGGCTCCATATACACATTTTCTGTTTGCACACACAAAATGGAAGATATTGCATTTCCTAATTATATTGCAAAAGAACATGACCATTCCATGAAGTTCCAACTACATTATTTCAATTCAGTAGCCCTGTATGTTCTCATAAAACCTGAAACATTTATACAGAGACACATACACACATCACCTTTCTAATTTTATAAACACTGAAAGAAAAAAGCCATGATGCATACAAATCCAAGTTTCAGGCTATTTTTAGAATTGACTGCAAAGTACAAGACAACACCTGAAATTTCCCATGTCCTCAACAACACTATCGCTCTTCCTCAAAAACATAAGTGTAATTTTGCAATTCATAAGACACACCATAGTTTCCCAGCTCATGCAGAGTTCTACACAATGCTGTTACAAGCTGAACAATTCTTAGAATTGCCCGAGTTTGTGTACTCTCAAGGTAGATTGCATAGTGCTATTCCCAGAAAGTAAAGTATTCATGAGGTTGTTTTTATGGTTTGTCCTCTGAAAAAAAGAAGTTGCATGGGAAAGAATATAAAGTGCTAGGTACAGCTTAATATCCATAATTTCATGTTTATGCATGCTTATCCAGATCACAAAAATAAAGTGATAGCAAAAAATAAATCAATTTGACCTGCATAACCAGGGCATAGCTGCAAAAAGTCTATTTTCAGGATGGTCCCATGGAAATTATTAAAACTAGTTACAGAAATTAAAGATGTGTGAAGGTGCCTTTCTAGGATGACAAGCCTAGAATTATTGCCTAGACAAGCAATAATGACAAGCCTAGAATTACAGTTTTAGAACAGAAATTCTTCTATATTCTCCAGCATTTCTGTGAGATACACTTAAGTGGTCTCTTTCAGGACACTGAATACCTTCTCTGTGGCTCCTATGACAATAATATAAGGGTTGTCAACTTCAGTGAAATATATCAAAATCTAAGGCAAAATAAATGCAAACACTATAATCCACCATTACAGTTCACAAGAAGAAAGTCAACAAGCAGCAAGGCATGCAAAAAGTCAGGGTTCAGTACAAACATTACTCCCGCCATACTGCATATTCTGTATGACTTACAACACAATTTACTAAAACCAGTAAAATAAAACCATATATAACCAAAAAAGGAAACACATCAAAATTCTACACTGAACTTATTAACAACACATATGAAAAAGCTCCCTAAAACCTACTGTAAAATTCCTAAACTGGTTTCACTAACAACTTCCCCACACCTGGCGAATTTCAGTTCATACTACTGCATATTAAGATGAACAAGCAACTACTCATGCTCCTTCTCACATCTCTCATCAGCTGTAATTAACATATCCATACTCCATGTATCCTGTCCCAAGCTGTCATATGTTCTCTTAAAAGTAATTTTAACTCCTAGGGCTTCTAATAGAAGTCATGGCAACCTGGGAAACATAAGCCATAATTTTTCTCCTGTTGGTTTTGCCTTTATATTTAGGAGACTGGCTGGCTCTTCAAATTGGGAACCTTGACTTAAACAAGGAGATGCATGCAGTGAAGTAGTATAGAGCAAAGCCATCTCCATTTCTGTGCATGTGCCACAGCCATATCTCAATGCAACATTCTTGCAGAGGGCACAGAAATGTTTCAAATACCACCAAAAACCATGCAAGTCAAACTTTAGCATTTTTTAACAGGAATAGCTGCAAATATCCTTCAGACTGACATTTAAAGGAAACCTAAAATGCTAACTTGAAATGTGGCTCTTCTTTTTCCCCAACCAAAAACTCAAGCAAGTTTACTTTTTAAGACAGAACATGTCTGTCCTCAAACATTCACTCCCACTTACTGTTCTCTACAGTCTCTTCCCTTCCATCCACAAAACCCAAAGTTCCATTTGTGATCTACAGAAATTCAAGACTGGGAATTCATGAGGCTGACTACCAGAGAAAGGGTGCCTTTAAGCGAAGATAAAGTTATATTTGGCATAACAGCTCCTCAGCCCATGACTATGGGTTTCACCTTCCTATCATGAATTGCTAATACAATGCAAATAAAAATACACATACCACTGCAACCCGACAATATTTTGTTCACACATGCACACAATTAAACAGAAACAACATAGTTACTAGAACATGAACTTCTGTCATAAGATTGTCTTCTAAACTAGTAACATCAATCTCCAGTGTTTATTATGGTGGTCCTGCAATGTGACTTGAAACAGATCCCTACACATCTATGAACAAGTGAATAGAAGTCTCTTCTCTGTCCAAAATGTTTATTATAGGATCTCAGTTCTGGTCAAACAAAACCTTTAGACTGAATTTTTTGCCTAATTAGGAAAAGATAAACCTATTTTGCTTATGAAGGACAGATCTGCCATTTGAATGCATGTCTGTAATACAAGCATGGAAGCTAGAGAAATATAAAATAGTATGAGAACTGCATTACATTCACATAAAGGGTAGTTTAATAATTCAAGGTTTATTTGGAGGTTTGTTTGCAACTGTAGGAAAGGTCTGACCTTATATGAATAAGGTATTAAGGTTTGCACATAAAGTCTAAGGTAAGGATAAGTAAAAAGGCTTGTTTACCATGCAGTTGCTCAGTGCTTTAGAGAGCTAACATTTTTAAAACCAACGCAGTGATAACAGCATGGATTACTGAAAAGATTCTGCATAGAGATCAGCACACATGCATCAAGAGTTCAACTGAAAAATCACAAAATCCATTAACACACAGATTGTGAGAAGGAAGTTTTATTGTTTTATGATATGTGTGGCTTTGACTTACACTTAACATCCTTATTTTAAATTTCCCATTGCTCTTCCTTGCACTTCTTCGATTTAATACTTTACAAGAAAGACTCCCATGTTTTTGCATTAAACACTTCCCACACTGTTTAGTGGCAGTTAAATACGACACATTTTTAAGTTTGGACCTGGCCTGTGCTGCTCAGAAAAGAACTCATTACACCAATAAGCATCTACTTTGGGCATCCGTAACTGGATGCAGAGATAGATATACCCAAGAGGATATAGACATGCATATATCCTGCTGCTCTGGGACTGCTAGCTAAGTATTTGAACACATACCAGTGCATATTCAAATATTTTTCACATTAAATAAGCTCAAACCAACTCTTACCAAAACACTTCCTCAAAGAAGATAGTGGGACACTAAAAACACTCCATCTAGCAGTAGCAGGAACAAGGACATAACTTACTAGTAGCCAACAGAAAACAAAAACATTCCACAGTTGCAGAAAATATAAAAAGCATGTTTCAGGAAAAGCAAACTTTGGGCTCACACAGAAATGCTTCCACATCACCTACCCTACCTCAGAAGAAAACAAACACAGAAATTTTTAAGCTTGAGGAATAATTATTTCTGTTCTTCTAACCCAAGTTTCACTGATCAAATTCACAGAAGTCTTAGTAGCATAAAAGTAATTTAATTTCATTCAATCCTTTTTGCCTCTTGATCTAGAAAACAGAAGTGACTGCTTCTCCTGCAAACCCCTACATGCTCTCTGTACCATTCCTAAGTGTCTGCTGGTAGGAATGACAGCACCATGATCCAGCAGCAGGGACCACAGCACAGACTGTACCAAGCAGGTCAGCTACAGGTAGGAACACCTTGCCCATCTGCAGTATCTCCATCCCTCTTTCAGATGTGAGGTAGGACCAGAAGACCCCCACACTGGCTCAGCAAAAGGCCAGGCTGCAGAACAGGGGCTTTCAGAACGGAGTCACATAAACACAGTGCAAATGCAGCACAGGCAGGCACCATCTGTGCAAGCTGCACATCCATCAGAAAGGATTTAACCAGTCCATACCTACTTGAAGCAAGAAGCTGCATTTATTTTATCCCATGGTTTCCTTTACTTACTTGCACTTTCACATCATCATGATTTTGTTCTGCAGTTTAAACATGATTCATACCCTCAATTTAACTTTGATTCATGGTTTCTAATAACATCAGTCCATTGTCCAAACACTGCAAGGGGATATTAAACAAGCTTAGACTGTCTGGGGAATTTGCCCACCAACATTAAACACAGAATAATTGGTTGCCATAATATTGTTTTAGATAACAGTTTCAGATAAACAAAGTATAACTGTAATGTCCCTGCTCTGAACCAAGAAAATAAAAAATAAATTCAACAAGTGTTGGACAATATTGCAAAACCCTGTATTATTAAAACACATAAGTGGTTATAGCTTATTCCAAAGAATTGTTACCCAATTTCAAATTATATAAGAGCAGAAAAACAATCACAAATAAAAATTTTGAGTTTTATGAGTGGATACTGCCCACAGCTCAATGTGAAGCTCTATTGTCTTTGTCCAGACTCCATAAGCTTGCTTACTAGCTGCAAAATGTCACCCTCAGGAGTTTAGGTTAAATTGTCACTGTTTTGGAAATGTAGGCATCTAGTAACACACACACACGTACATATATGTATTTATATATATATAAAAAATTAAATTAAACTATGCCTAATAGGTACCTAAGTTAGTTTTCAACTATTAATGATAAACTTCTCTGTAGAGCAGAGAACATCCTAAAAATGAAGTGCTGAGCAGATGGCTTTTTTAAAGTGTGATTTAAATATGTGACACATGGATGACATGTGCCTTTCCTTGATTTTCCAGAGACTAATTATTAAATAAGACTTCTGAAGTACACATAAATGCATGGAATCCAATAATCAGTCAAGTATTTAGACACAGAAGTCAGCAGAATTTTATGGATAGACAAAAATTAACTTACCAAAACTAGAGTATATTCTGTGCTAAAAACATAGCCAGCAGTATGAAAAAAAGTGTTAGAATAATACAAGTGCTTGTGCACATTCAGAGACACAAAGGAAATTGTTTCCATTTTCACACCTAAAAGCATAAATATCCCTTAGGATTGTACCATTTCCCTTATGAAATCTAAGTATTAATAGGCAATTTTTTATAAGAACTGTTTTCTCCCATTAAATAGGGGATCCACCTCTTTGCCATAACAGCTTGATACTTCTTTTTTACTGTCTGTATTGAATATTGAGTTCCCTTTCATCCACCTCTGTACATTGGGTTTGCCAGTACTTTTCCTTTGTCAGTGCTCCTCATTCCTAGCAGTCTCCCCAGCACAGTGCCATCAATATTTTTGGAATATACATTCCTGCACAAACTGATTCCAAATACAGCAAGCATACATCCTCCACACTTGTATATGTATCATTAGGTGACTTCTAGGACCTTATCCTGTCAAACCTTATTAAAGTGACATTTTTAAGGCTGACATTCCATTTTCTCTAAGCTTGTTTTGAGCAGACATTTAGTAGAAACCTCCCCCCATTCAGGATTTTAATCAAGAGAGAAAATTAGGAAAAAGTTAAGTCTGCTATCTAGGAAAAAGATCTATTAGGCCTTGTCTGGACTAGAGAAATGTATTCTTCTAAGAATCAATTTAGTCTTTGCAATGCACTTGTAAAATGTCACACGTTCACACACAGAAAGCATTGCAGATCCTGTTAAAACTAGTTTCATTAACTCTAAATGCTATTTCAGGCAGGCTGAATTAATGGCAGCTAAGTTAAAGGTTTACTGGCATTGTAGTTAATGCTGATCAAAGAACCTACCCATCACTTTCCCCACAATATACTCATGGCCCTTTGAAATCTGCCCAACTTCACCATTGCTGAGACCCCTGCCACACATCTGTGGGATAGGTACCCAAACTGCAATGCATTTCACAAAGAACAACCGAGGACAGAGGAAACCTGTGACAGCTTGAAAAGCTTATCAGCAATGGACACTGCAGAGCTTAATTTGCTGAGTGAGAAACAATTCAAATTTCTAGACAAAGGCTTACAGCTACGGTAAAGTCTCCAAATCAGAATGAAAATCTAAACTTAAATTCAGGCTATCTATACAAAGAACTAGCAGCCAGAAAGAAAGACAGATAGTAACTCATCCTCTGCTGGAAAAGAAAAGGATGCCTAGAGATCTCTTTCAGTTTCTTTTCTAATACGTGCTGCTAACATAACACCAACCTTCCGTCAAAATCACTTTGCAAACAGAAGAAGAAAACCAACATGCTGAAATTTAAGAAAATCCTCTCTTTTATCAAAGAAGAAAATATTTTCATTTTGCATCAGGTGTTTGGTTGCTTGCCGAAGTTTTCTTCTATCACAAATTGTCACAGTTTGCTCACTATATTAAAAAAAAGATGTTTTTTCAGCAGTAGCTGAAAGTCTAATAAGATGACTGATTCAGTATTGATACACCATGCATGTTGCAATGACAGACTGACACCGTTTCAAAAACAAATAAATCACTTCCATTATGTCAGAGCACAATCATCAGAACAGCAGGATCGTAACATGAGTCTTTCACTGTCATGAAAAAACATAAAACCAAAACATAGCATCTTTGAAATTGTTTGAAATACATTTTAGTGAAACAAAATTGCATTTCAAAGTATTAACAATGCCTACAAAATAGAAATTTAAAATGCTGATCAGCTCTACATGAAGAAAAAATGTTGCTTGTCTTTAATTCACTTAATTTTCAATGCCTCTTTAAGAACAACTACTATATAAGCCAAAAGGCTGATGGAAAAGATTTCTATTCCCAGTCTAAGAAACAGCTGAAAAAGAAAGAATAAAACATATAAGAGAAGTTGTTTTCTTTTCTACACAAGATCCATCATAATAAAATGTTAGGATCAATTAACAACAATTTCCTAGCACTGCACCGAGGCTGTCTAACCACTATAAATTCTGCTGTAATTTTTGCATATAACAGTTTATTTCACCAAACCATTGTCTGTTCAAGGCTATAAAAACTGTGGGAGACTCCTTTTGTAAATGAATCTTAATCAAAATTTGTTTTGAGCATTGCTGTGTTTTCTAAGACTCCTAATGCATCCTTTTCACAGAGCAAGGCATATAGCATTCAATATTCTGCAGGATAAACTACAGCAAAATTGACATTGTGGCAATAGAGGCTACATCTTTATTAAACTTACAGAACAAGGGGCCAACTGAGTTTTAAATAAGACAAAGCACCACATGGCTATACCAGGAGTCTCATGTCTGTCAGCAAGTCTGTTCCCAGTTGACCAGGGTTCCAACAGATGATTTGGTATGGAAGTTTATTACTGAATCTGTCCACACTCTGTACTTTTCACACTGGAGTTCTGTCAGGCCAATGAAAACAACCTGACAAACATCCTGCAGTGCGACAGCATCCCTCTATGTACCTGTTTTATTAATGTGCATTCAGTGCAGCTTAACGTATGAAAATGTTACAGTGAATTATTCTCCTGTTATCAGAGACTTATCTTGGCACTAGGCTTAACACTACATTTGATTCTCAAATTGGCTTTGTAAACATGAAAACTGTTATATCCATAGTCCATAACAAAAAAAGTGTTTTATGATGATTTGTCTGATATAAAAGTTTACAAGCATGGAAAACTACTGTCCATTACCCAGATGACTTTAGAAGACTCACTCTGCTTGAGAAAAAACTGAGATCAAAGAATCCTATTCCCAAAGATGAACAACAAACTTGAACAAATTCAGGGGAAACGTATCTAATATAGTAAACTAGTACTACTAATTCAGTTTCTCCATTCTTTGTATATTTGTTACTACATAATTGACAAAAAATGGGAGATAAGCAGAAAAAAAAATACTGTGTGCATTCACACAAATTTACAGCTGAGTCTTCTCAGGAGAGAATGATTCCATGTGCTGCACTCACAGTTTGTGTTGTGACTGGCTACCGCACTCCTTTCTGGACATGCTTAGACTGCATGGGCAGGATATGGGTCATCACTTATGTTTGTTATTTAGGAAGGATATCAGAAAGTCCCAGAGATAATATATCCAGAAGCATGATGCTGTCAGAATGGATGGAGTAGAAACTCCCAAGATATCATCCCTAGTTCTCTTCATGTGATGTAACATCCTAATTGCAGTCCACAAGGGAGAGAAATGCTTGTCCTCCATGCAGCTGCCCAAAGAAACTACAAAACTTTGTGCTTCACACCATTACATGCCTTCCCTTGAAATTTCCTGCCTCCTCCTACATTCATACTTATCCTGACTAAAAACAATCTTCAATGACAAGCAAACACGAAAAAAAAAAGTTAAATTCCAAAATATACACAGTACAACACAAAGTAACACAGACTGAACCAACCCACAGCAAATACATAACACAACCCTTTCAAAATACACAGTACTGAGAAACAGATTCACATTAAGGAATACACTTCAAAGAGAGTTAAGACTAATTATCTTCCAGAAAAATTTGGAGAATATACTGAACAAAAAGCCTCTTTCCTAGGGAATGAAGTTTCACATCACCTAGTGAGCAGATCCAAGGAGTGAAAAAGAGTTTAAGTATAATCTCATATACTTTTCATAAGCCTTATAAACTTCTGGCAGATTTAGTAATCTCCCATAAGTCTCCAGATTTCACAAGTCCTATTAAAATAAAATTCCTGACATTGAAAGAAAAAGGAAGTAGAAGAACACCTGAAGCAATGCAGTATGGACAGAGGGGAGAGCGAGGGGAAAGAACCAGTCTTTATTACAGCTCACAAACAATATTGGGTTGCTTTTAAGGCCAAAAGATATAAAAGAGACAAAATATCACTGATTCAGCATGCCCACAGTAATTTTATGTCAAAACTATGAACCACAGTGCAAAGCTCCTGCAACTCAAGTTACCCACACTTTACTTAATTTCAAGGACCAGCAGAAAATAATGACTTATTCAGTTAGATATTATTTACAGAGCTTTCTTTTCATATGCTTTCTATGAAATATGAGGTAAGAACCTATTTTAGTGTCTACAAAGAGCAACAGCTGTGGCAATGGTAAAAAGCTGCATATCATCTAAAAGAAGGACAGATGAAGACAAAGATGGAACCCAAATAAACACCCAAGGACAGCATTCAGCAACTCCAACTTAATAATCAGTTGTCCTGTAATTTCTTTCAGAATTATTTCAGCCATGTTTATTTCCTCATGCACAGTGAAAATTCACAATATGAAAAGAAAATATAATACAAATCTGTTGCAGATGAAAATCCCAAGCCTCTGATTACTTTATTATTGGTACTTAAAAGGTAAAAGTCATAATGCTGGGAAGTAAACTGTGACTTTACTGTGGGCAGCACCATTCAAAGTTCTGAGACACCACTAATTACACAGTTAATGCAAATCCAGCTACATGATGCCTTTTTTTCTGAAAATTTAAACCATTCACAACAGCTCAATGTCTTTGAGCAACAAGCAAAGGAATACCCACAGTGGTGTGTCCCTGGCTGTTGGTAAAGCAAGACTGAACCGAATTCTTAACGAGAAGAATTGACATTTTGCCATGGCGGAAGTCAAGAGGCCTGATAAAGTCACATTGTAATTTGTCTGCTCAGTCATCTCAGTTACTTTCGAGGACCAACCATTAATCCTAACATACATGTGCAATTAAGCTTGACCTTCGGGGGCCTTTCTGTAATACCAACCAGAAGCTTTTTTGTGCAGCTCTGCAAAGATGAACTTCATCAAGACAACTTCCATATGCAACAAAAAGCAAACAAATCCCAATTAGTCCACATTGCTGTTCTGACTTAGCTAAACTTCCTGACCTTTCAGTCATATAATCCTTCTCAGCCTTGTTCCATTTCACTCAGATTTCCAGCCTGTTCTAATCCAGAAGCCAAGACTTCCCATCATTCATACAACAACAAGTGGAACTTCTCTCACTTTGTCCTCTGTTTTCCCTTTGAGAGAGGGAATGTCTATTGCTCTTATTCCTTCTACATGAACATGAAATAGAGGAAGATCCATTTAAGCAAAACACTGGCACAATAACAAGCATATTTAAGCTAGCTGTGACTGTGTCTAGCCTGGAAATTAAGAGGTGTCATAAAAAAAAAATTAGAATCTCTTCTAAAACATTGATCCTTAAAAAACAGCACAGAGGAGAGAATTAATAAATGAACCAAGGCAGATATTTACAGCTTTAGGAACAGAAATACGTTAAGAGGATCGTTTGAAAAAGCCAGAAGGTTCCTGATAGTCATCTGTTCCCTGCAGATGAGCCATGAGAATCTCCAATGCATACACTGTCTGGTCAGAACAATGCAAACGTATATTGCTGTTAAAATCTTTGGACTGTCCTGTGGTTGTTTCCAGAAAGACAAGTGTAATATACCCACATGAACCTTGCCAACATAAGAGAAGTTCAATATAAACAGTTCATTAAAATCAACTGGGATTCACAGGTTTGTGTGCGCATCGGAGCAGATGGACCCAGGAAACACACAGATGGCTTTCTGGGGAAACCATGAGCCTTTCTTGGTTACCAAATCTAGCCCCACACTACCAGAGACAACACCAGACAATCCTTTCCATAATCAAATCTGGTCCTGAAAGTAAGTTTATTTCACTTGCTCCCATAATTTCTCTTTGCCAATAATTAGAAACATATTTCTCATTTTTAATTTCCCTCTTTTTATAGGAAAAATTTAAGCAGATTTATTAGCAGGCTAAAGCAAAGAGCAGTGGCAAGTTAAATACTGTTATTTGGACTGAAACAGAGCAATAAGGCCTCACAGGACTTGTCCAGTTACCTGAAGTGACAGCTGGACATTAAAAGCTGTGCTCACTTGAGTCTTATTCTGCACCATTAAGAGATGATGAGTAACATCTTTAAAATCATCTAAGGATCTTCCACCAATGTGTCCAGATATATTTATAGAAACCAAAAACTTCTCCCTGAAGGTAATGAAATATGAAGAAATCCACACTGGAAGAGTTCATGTATTATAAAGGCTGTTAAATGCTTTGCTTGCATTTTTATATAATTACTAAAATTCTACTCTCTGAAGAAAATACTTGAAAGCAACACACTTACTTCAATATACTGTTCTCTGGATGTAAACAAAATTTGACCTGCCAATCTTTGTGACCATAATACATTTTCTTTACCACTTCTTTTATTTTTGCATTTTGGAATGAGCCATATTCCAACCCCCCTCTTGGTTCTTCCTACACAATTTCAAAGTGAAACAGCTAAATGTGCACAAACATGCCAAAAACAACCTCTACAAGAAGATCACTAAATGCCAAAATTGCACTCTAAAAATTCATTTACAGGACTTCAGAAGACAGCAAGGTGCCACTTTATTGTCAAATTCCAAGCTGAGTTTACAGAACTGCTAGATGGGGGAACAAACATCATTTTTACTAACGAGAACTTAAAATACACCGAAGTCAAATGACAAACCTTCACAATGGCATTTTCACATTTCCAAACAGTAACACCAAGTAATTCAGATGGCAAACATGTAGCCTCATGTATCAAAACACGTGCCAATCCACAAGAAATGAAATTGTACATGGATACAAAAAAGCCTGACTGACTGCAATCTGCTGAAAAGAAAAGAAGCATTCCTAAATCAATCATGTTTGAACCTTCCTGGAGGTAGATTAATCTGGAAGCCAGGAAGAGTCTTGGCCTGGGTACTAAATTTAAGCATAATCATGACTTGGTGGCTTAAAATTATAGATCAGGATGCCATTACAGTAGCATGCCAGCTACTCCCTCACTGCACCTGCACTGGCACCTGAGCAAGACCCAGCCACTGTAAACAACACCACACCTTGGTCTCCTGATTCACTCAGCCAGGACGTTCTGAGAAAGTTTTGATAGCCACAATTGTTTTATTCCATTTTATTCTCACTACTTGGGATATACATCCTTCAGCTGACTCATTTTTTAAATCACTTCAGTACTTAAACTGTCACACTCGACGCATAATCTGACACCACAGAGTCATAGTTTGAATATTTCAGTTCTATTACTTTTAATTCTGTACCAGTTAATCATATTTTATTTAAAGGTAAAATGTTAATCTTCTGATGTTAAAAATCATCATACGTTACCTTTTTATGGGCACATATTAAAATAAGGATACTTGCCAATTACCTAGAGTCTTCTTTTCAGGATTTAAATCAGACATTGACAGGAGGTCAGCTCAGACTCTCTGCAGTACAACAGTCTTCACGGCATGCCAGAGGTGCTCTCTTTAAATTTCCCAATACTTCACAGTTGAAATTAGCACATCTCACCAATTTCCTACGCTACATTGGTGCGTCCATATTTAATCCTGAGTAAAAAGTGTACCAAAAAGCACCTGGCTCCAAATTGTTTGCTACAAAATGGTTGCATGCCCTATTGCAAGCTCAAAACTGACAGAAATCCTTCAAAAATCCTACAGTTCTCTGAGATACTGAAAGCAAAATTTTGTTGTTGTTTTAATATTACTGCTTCTCATTACTTAAAACTCACCTCTACACACACCACCACAATGAGGCCTTAAGACTGCAAGCATTTCCCAGCAGGGATTTTCATCTCCATACTTGTCTGCAAAGCAACTAGCAAATTGTTAATCATCTATAATTAAAGATACCCTAAGCCCAGAACCCATCAGAGTACATCTCCAGTTTGCTCACGTGGCCCTTTAGGCATAAAATCTGCCTTTACATTTCACTCCAAGTACCTTTTTCTACTTGGGTGCCTCCTTCCAACCTTCTTCTAAGACATGATCAAGAAATGTATTCTTCAACATGTATTTTTATGTATATAAAAATTAAAATGGTAAACCTGTAAAATATACATCTCTCAGTCTTTTCCTTGACCCTAAAATTTTTTGTTTTATTTAAAATTTTCAGAGCATGTCCATGAAATGCCATAACTGAGCAAGATGCTTACATTTAACCATCATGTCACACAAAGACCAGCAAGCCAATCCACAGATTTTTAAACAGGTGAGTAGGAGAGTAAACAGCAGAATTGCCCGATGCCATATCTGGTAAGTCAGGAAAAGCAGAGAACGAGCTGGAGATCTACTGCATTTCCAGGCTCATTCACATGGGTCACATCTGGCTCATAAGCAATACATTCTGTATCTCAGTTACTTTTTCCTGTGACCACAACTGCATACTGCAGGTTGCACTCACCTGTTCTACCTTTAGCACTCTAGTTGCTATGGTAAGCAAATCATCCCAGATAAAGTTCATACAGAACCAGATGCAACACATCAATTTAATTTTTATATGGAAGAAAAGCAATGTGGTTTTGGTGGTGGTGCTGATTATATTTATTTAATTTTATACCACCATTTCCACATTCAGACCTACAATTATTGGCAAATGTTACTCAGGTTTTTGATGCTGTTTTTAGCATTGACTTCAGTACAAGCATCAAAGTTGTTATAGATGTATAAAAAGAAGTCCACACTGTTCATACAACAACTACATCCACACTTAGTTGGCAGGAGCTCATATACCTCTGCCTGTCTGCAAAATGAAAAAAATATTCTAAGTGTAAAACTAAAAACCTGACAATGTACAGTTCAAAATGCACTTCTGCTGATAGAGCCTAGCTGGTGAAACTGCTCCCTGCCTTAACCTTCGTTACAGCCATGCTCTGCTGCCAGGAAAGCCAATGCATGGACCACTGCCTGACCAGGCAGCTTTGTTCTGTGAGGCTCCATACCTTATTACACAGGTGGCAAGCTTAAGGCTACCATTTTTATTTTAACATAATTGCCTTGAATTTTAGAAGACTCTTCCTCCTTCAGGCAGAGGCGAGTCTCCCACCATTCACACTGAAGGTATCTGTTATTACAATGTTTGGAAGTGACTAACAGGGGTGAAAGCTAAAGTTTCATTTCTTACATATTCTTTAGAATGAAACAAACTATATCTAAAAAGTGCAGATATGCTTTTTTATTTCTTTTGCAGTTCAGGGGAGGGGGGAGGGAAAAGCATCACTGATTTGTATATTAAAGTGCAAGCATCTGTCCTACTGATGACATTCTAGGGAAGCACATTAGCATAAAATTTAACGATGTCAAATAAGTGGATGTGAAATAGGGACTGCGTAAAGACACTATTTCCAAGCCTGACAGAAACATCACTGTTTAGAAATGCAAATGATACCATTATGTTCAATAATTATATGAAAATATGAACAGTTCAGCATGTTTTCCAGCCCTGATGGCGGTTAATGGGATGTACGCTTATGTAAATAACTACTATTAAAGCTAATGCTGAAAAAAACTAATAAATTCATACTAAAGCAACTGATTTAGTACGCTTTTAAACCCCAGCAGTGCTCACTTATTAGAAAGGAGTGCATTCTTATGTTTAGAACTCATTACTGTTACAAGTCACTGCAACTCCATCAATTACCATGCATTAATGAAAATGGGACACATACAAAAAAAAATTATTGCCTCTCAGCAGTTTTCTTTAAAGACAAAATATAGGGGTATTACCACCACTGGGCCTTGAGGGGAACTTATCAGCAACATAATCCTTATTACTACAACTGTACTCCCTATTATATAAACCCTGGGGTATTTTTTGTCCCAAGAAGGGGATGACCTTTATGTAAATCTCTTGCCATATGTGCAATGAAAGTGACCACATTGCCAACAGTAAAAGCTTACAATTTCCACAGTTAAAAATGTATTTAAATAAACACATACATACTAGGATCTGAAATGAAAACTGTAAATGTGAAATGAAAAACTACAACTCCTGAAACTAGACCGAAGAAGTGTAATGCCAACAGAACTAAGGATAAAAGGTGTATGTGGAAGTTTTCAATTAAGTGCTTGTATCTGGATAAATTCCATCCAGTTTTACACTTACATTTTCAATAGCCTCCTAGAGAGCCCGGGAATTAGGACTTTAAGGATGCTATTCATTCCTTTTTGGATGTTTTCTCCAATTCCTCAGCATTCCTCAAAATTCTTAGCCGTGGTTAAACATCACAACAGAAGAAACAAAACCAAGAGTGCTGTTATAGTAATGAATTCCTAAGGAAATTAAAAGCTGAGATTTACTGAATGTCTATAGCTCTACAACTAACACACTTTCATTTTCTAAGTAGTCTCTGGAAATGAGATATTAGTGTAACATCCAATAGATTCTAAGAAGTTTACAAGGCTAAAAATGCATTTGTATTAGTTTGCACTGGCTGACAGTTTAAAGTTAAGGGTGGATTTGAACAACCGTACAAGAGACTATGGACAAAGAACTGATGCCAAATGGAGAAGATTAAAGTAGGACAGTTACCTGTCCAGTCTCTGCTGCTGTAAAAAAAGATGGCATTTTGCTATGGGAAGGCACAGACTTGTAACTCGCAACTACAAAAGCACTGTCACTAAGGACCATGAAATCCCACATCAATAGAAAGGGGTTAAGAAACAAATGCAGCTTTCATCATGCTTGAACAGTGACACAGTTCTTACAGGCTGGTGTCCACTGTAAAAGCCAATGTTAAATTAATGCTATGCTTAAGTGCAATGCACTCCCCACAGCACAAGGCAAAAATAAAGCCTAGCCCAGCCTGAAAAATTTCCAATCTAAAAGAAGGCAGCAAAACAAGGCTTTCAGAGGGCCAGCAGCTCAGAGAATACAACAGCAAATACATGATGACAGCCACTGTGACAAATGCTTGATGGGAGTGAGATGGAAGAAAAAAAACCCACAAAACTATCTGATTGCTTTCACTAAATCTCTGTTGAAAGAGAGGTATGAAGTGTTTTGCTATCTAGACCATTAAAACTATTTCATGAGTGAAGGCCACTCTAAAAACAGTAAGACAAATTTGCTACTGATTAATAATAAAGCCATTCATTTTATTCTTCAAATCTAAAGTAATTACAAGCCAGAGCATGGCAAATGGATTTAAAAGAAGCCTTTACGTCAGAAGAATCCTTTAAAGAAGAACAGTAATTTAAAAGACTGAACTGAATAATGAACTCTCCTGAACAACAATTATTATGAGATTGATTTATTGAAAGTGTATTTAATTATGCAAGAAATGTTTAAACTTTCCAAAATAGTGCAGGAAGACAGAGAAACCAATAGCAGAGTCAGC
This sequence comes from Drymodes brunneopygia, assembly GCA_013400955.1. NCBI lineage: Eukaryota > Metazoa > Chordata > Aves > Passeriformes > Petroicidae > Drymodes > Drymodes brunneopygia. The sequence continues at coordinate 191,864 of VZTZ01031758.1, forward strand.
CCTACGTCCTCATTATAGTTGAGAAGCTGAAGCAGATGGAGAATTCATTTAGTTTAGAAGGATAAAGTACATCAATTTCTCTGAATCCACATTTCTAGTCAATTTGTTACAGTACCAGCTTCAACAATTAATGATCTCATTTTCCCATTTGTGCCTCCTTTTAAAAGATCTCAGTCTTTGTTTCCAAATGAGCCAAATGTCATAAAGAAAAAATTTAATTCAAACATCACTTTGAAAGCTCACATGCCTAAAGCCAAATGTTCCAGCAATAACCCCAGAACCAGGGGTCAAATTCAATCAGGTAAGTAGCCTGGTCAGTTTAAGTATCTGGAACAAGCAGAAAGATCTGTCTTTCACCTGAGACACTTTTATGTCTGATTATGCCTGACTCCTACAGAGAATTTTTTTTTTTTTACCTCAACTACTTCACTTTATTTTCTTAAAATACCTGATAATGATATATGAGATTCCATGGCTGAAGGTGTATTTCCAATGACAGGCGTCTCCTGTTTAGTTTAGACAGGGGCAGCCCATCATATCCAGTTGTGACATGTCCATCACACAGTTAATACAGATAATATCATAAATCTGCCCTTCAGATACCCAGATCCGGGAGACAGGCTGTCTGGGAAGCATATAGCTACCCATGGGTATCAACAATCTGGCAGGACAGAACTCCAGATCTTATTCAGTTTCAAAACCATAAAGTCTCTAGTACCAGGTACAGATCATCACAGTGTAAAAATGCCATGAAACACAGAAGATGAGAGAATGCTACCAGCCCTCAACATTTGCCTCAGGGGAAATCCAAAATTCTATACAAGAGCTGTTGGGTGGGAACATCTCCTCTTCAGTCAGACAGAACACCATTCCACCCTTGGTATAAAACACAGAGCAAATCTGGTTCTCCCATGCCACAGCTGACAGTACCATCTCATAGACAATCCTGCACCACTGAGTGCAGAGTTCTAGGGCAAAAAGCCTGTCCAGCTCACATTCTACAGAGGCTGTTGTGAACTCCTTAGACGTTGCCTGCTGATTCTGGGTATTTTCATAACATGGACAGTGTGGCTAGATTGTGCTACAAGGAACTAAGCAGGATTAGGCACAGAAAGCTTTAAATTAATCTCCAGCCATTGATCCATTTGAATACTCAACATCACAATATGTTTCACCTTGTTTTAGTTTAAAAGTTCATGAAAAATTCAAAATATCTTATTTACCCAATAGTCCTTGACTGATTCTTCAACATTTAAGTTCGTAAATACATACATTATTTAGCCAATACTGCAGTTACAGAATAGCACATAAATATTCAGGGACTTTTTAATAAGTGCAGCTTTTTTTCAATACACCACAGTGGTTGCTTAGAAACATTTACTAGCAGGATACCTGAAATTACAGTAAGAGAAACACCTTCAAAGAGTGAAGTAGTTGTATAAAATGGAAGAAAGGAGCAAAATACTAATTTTTCATTCTCCTCACACACCTTCAAACAAATTATGATGCACAAGAAGATATATAGTATGCATTCACATATGAAAAATAGAAAGGGAAAAAACTTAAAATGATAAGCTGAGGGAGCCAAGTTAAGAAATAAAAGAAAAATAATAACGGTCATTTCAAATCCTCAGTTCATAACTTGTCAGAAACAATACCATCAGGAACAGACTTAGCTAAAGTTAATCTCTAAAATTGTTACTGAGTTTTAAATAAATAGCCTGACTTTCAAAAGCACAAGTTTCCTGCAAATGGCAAATTTGCTTTTATACAGAAATTTTCTTCCTGCCCTTTTTTTTTTTCAAGGGGGAAGGGGTAGGGGCACAGCAAGGCAAGGACCCATTTTCATTTATATATGCTTAACTCCAGTGTTAATATCTGTGCCCCACCTCCCCCTGGCACACACACATCAATCTGCCATGCAGGACACAGGGACCAGACATCCAACCAGGCCAAAGCCCTTCTGTGCAAGACCACCTTTGTTCCCTCACCTGTGACGACAACTTGATCTTTCAAAAGATCAAATTTAACATGATAGGGAAAATACAGCAGAATCAACAAGCAAATTCTGTACTCTGACACCTCCTTTTTCTACCATTTTGTTCTTTGTATTAAGGAAGCCAGTAACTCTTTTTCATCTGAAAAATACTACTAATTTTACATTAACACAGTAAGATAGGTAAAGGAGAAAATATGTAAGTGGCCCTAATTTATGTATGCAAGGCTTACATAATGAATAGCACTATGGCAAAACTAAAAGCATTTTATTAAAGTCTCTAGATAATGCTTATAAAGCTCATTATTCTTCCAGCAAATTAATATTCTATGTCTCACTAACACTATAAGCAAATGAACTGTTTTAGTTAAATTAATATTCATGTTAACTGCACACAAAACCAACTAATTAAGTAGTTCTATAATATTAAGGACATATGTAAACAAGAGTCTGTGATCAATTTTAAGACTAACAAAGTAAATCATACAGGATTTGTTGTGTGAACTTGGCTGGGTCTTCAGCAACCTGGTCTACTGGAAGGTGTCCCTGTCCAGGGGTCAGACCTAGATGATATTTCAGGGTCAAACCATTTTGTAAGTCTCTGTTCAGTCAGAAGATAATTCCAACAAAAAGCTTACGTAACCCAGGTACATTCTAAATATAAACCAAAACAGCAACATAGTAAAGCTGATTAGTTTAAATCTACAAAAAATAAAAAAAGCTCGTAATAAGCAGAATTTCTTCTTTCCTTTATTTACCTATTCTTTGCCTACATAATAATAATTTAAGCAGAGCTTAGAATTCAATAACCAATTTTTAAGAAATTTTTAAAGAAGTTTCCTCTTCACCTATTAGTAAGTCTTCACAGAAATGTTAAGGCTGCTTTGTTTTCTTCATTTATGCAACATCATCAAATTTACGTGAAAAGAATCCTAATGGTGATAACAAGAAAAGCTAAAGACCACAACATAATTTCTTTGAGCTATGAAGTATCAGTAGTATTTGTTTCTTAATAATCTCATTAGAATTTTTCCCGAAGACATATATCATGACAGTATTGGGGCATCTTACAAAGGATATTTTCCTGATTGTAAAATTAAATTATATTTGGGACCTAAATTAATAATAGGTGCCTGAAAATACATTAAAAAAAAAAAAAAAAGGAAAGCCAGAAGCTTTTCTATTAGCAGCTTCTAGCAAAAGTGGAAAAAGAAGCAGTACAAGTAGTCTAAGTGCATAACATGGTGCATCCTGCTCATTCCTTACTATGAAAATGCAAATGAAATAACACAAATAAGAGCAAGGAAGTTGCAAGTCACACACTCCAAAGTCAATGCCAGGATACAAACTGCCACTAGAAGCCATTTAGGCACCATATAGCAGCAAAGAGAACTCAAATACCGAGTGGATGCTGTAGAAGACACCAAAGGAGGTTATACATGGTGATTCTTCTCACATGAGCTTAGTCCCAAACTCTCTTTCAAAAGTTCAGAGGGCGCTTGAACACCCTGAACAGACACATCCCTTCCTGTATCAGCTGTCTTAAAATTGTCTGACTGATCTTAGAGCACCTGCCACCATCCTGGCTCTTATTAATCCTGACTGCTTATCTCAAACATTTCTGAACCCATCAGTCACAGGCTTTTATTGCTTTCACATCACTCATGTGCAGCCCAACCTCCTTTTCCAAGTCTTTCTTTCCAGACACATTCCAGATCTCACTTTCCCAATACACACTCCATTTACAATTTTCCCTTTATCTTTGATGTAAACTTCACTATCAGAAAGTGATTTTTTCCCCACCACTTTCTCATCTTCATAGCTGTAAGATGCTTTCATTGGGGAGTGCATCGAAAGAGTGGGAGCAGCTGTTACTGGATTATCCAGTTCAGCCCAATTGGGCAAATTTTAGTCAGAACAGCAAGAGATGTCATCCCAGCACGCATACCTTAACACCACTAAGTGCCACATCTCATAAGAACAGCAGCACTAGAGCTTTCCAGTTTATTATAAGCAAAAGAGCTTATAAGCAAAGTGAAGTTTTGATCCTCTTTCAGATTTGGAACACTTTGTTTGAAACACTTCGGATTAAGTTTCTTTTGAAAGAAGTCAGTCTGAAGTGTAAATGTCATGAAACAAACCAAGCCAAAACAGCTACTTTTGACCAAATTATAGGATAATATGATAGGCCTAAATACTGCTTTAGGAAGAAGGTGTAGACCAGCTGACTACTTGAAATCCCTAATTTTCCTTAATTCTGTGATACTGAAATTTGGCAACCCTGACAACAGGCTGGACTATTTATGGTTCACAGCATGCTCATCACTGGTGTTCCTCATTAACAGCACGCCCTAGTACTAAGTACTCAATTTTCAAAGTTTCACCTGCTAAGGAAGGGTAGAATTGACTTCAAAATCTGCATGAAATTTTAGTTGTTGTTCCCTACTCAGACAGCACTGAGCAGTTCCAAAGCAAATGTGAGCTTGGGCTGCAGACAGATGCTGTTTTTTAAATACTGCTAAGTCACTCATAGTTTTGTAGTGAGATCATTGCATACCACCCATTTCCCTACCCCTAAAGCTTCTGTCATAGCTCATCAGCAACAATGTTGAATAGAGGGGTCTTCACAGTTTTTCAGGGGAAAAAAAATCAACTACAGCAAAATAAGGACAGATTTTCCTGCAAGTAGGAATTTCAACCACCAAACAATACTTCTCCTGCAGGAGTCTTAAGGAAAAATACAAAACAACAGAAATACACGTTGCTGAAAAAAACCCCACACAGCCCCCATGCTAAGTGAACTAAACCCTTATCAAGTTGAAATCGCACTTTCCTGGATAGCTGCAGTTATATCAGAAGCACCAATTTATTACTGCAGGGTAGTTTTAAATACTGCAGTAAAGAATGTAATCTTACAGAGAATAAACTAGCTATGCAGAGCAAAAGAAAAAGGCAAAATTGATTTTAAGAGACTTGAAGACCTTTTTCTTACGGTATTGTATCCCTGATATCTTATTTGCAAGTGGACGCTACAATCCAGAAGAACTTAAAGATTTCAGGTTGCTGTACTTGAAACTGCTATAATCTGTATTCAACCTCAGCTAGTCATTTCTACTATTCCTTGTCTCTGCAACAAGCTTTAAAAAATTAAGTGATCATAGTTAGACTGCAGATCTTGAATCATTCATGTATGATAGGCAAGTATTGCAGTAGTTAAAATTACATTGTTTTAAATTATAACCTTGTTTTATATATCTAGGTTTTACAGAGTTTTATGAAGTGTAAAATTGCATGCATTAACCTTCTGCCATGTATACCAGACTTCTGGAAAAGTGTTCATGCTTGTGAAATCTATTTCTGGTGAAGTAAAAAAAGAAAGGGAAAAAGCCCCAAACAACAAAACAAGCAAACATGTCTACTTTCCATTAGCCAAATAAACTTCACAGGAACTAGTGAAATGCATCCCACCCACATTCACAAGATCACCGAATACACAAGATGTAATATACAACAAAATACTGGCTTCAGTGAAACCAATGTCAAAGAGTTGTTGTCACATCTAATGGCTCTTGAAATACCTGAGATCTGTATTTTCCAGTAACAGTCCATAGCCAGCTACATTTGTTGATATGCATATTCTTTTGGACAAACAGACAAAATTCTTTCTAGGAAAGTAAGTGCCACTGTGCTAAAAGGGATGTTCCAGGTCATCAGGGGCAATGCTTTCTTGACAGAGACCACGTATCACTGAATGCCTTTCCTTAGCCAAGCAAGTTCCATCATAAAGAAAGCACTGTTTTCATTAAGACTCCCACTGCTAAACTGTGAAATAGGATTGTCCGAATTTTCAAGAACCCTCCTCTAAATTCATGTTCAAGTTCCTGAATTATCACTATTTCTGTTTCAACACTGGCCCACAGCTTGAACAGCCTCGTTTCATCCCTAACTTTATTTTTAACTTGAACAAGGGATGGCTCAGGACTGAAAACAGTACTGCACACTAGGCTCCATCTTGCTTTTTAAAACAGCATTACTACCCTCCCTATTAGCAATGCAGCTCCCGATGAATCACACACTATTTGCTTTTCCTGTAGCTGCAGCCCTGTCTCATCCCTATCCCACTGCAGCCAACCCTCAGCCCTCTGAGAAATTTAACAGCAAAGCATCAATAACAGAGATTTGGAAGAGAAATGACAAAGAGAATTTTGTAAAGGTCTGTCACACCACAGAAAGGAAAATTGTAATTCCTGCAATAGTGACTTGGCATGTGATATTCCAGAATGGGCACTAAGCATAACCAGCTTAAAGAAAGGCAAGTCATAATCTGCAAGAAAAGAGAATCTGCTAACTGTTTCTATAAACAAACAAACAAACCAACCCTACACCAAACAAAAAGTCTAAACTAAACCTCCTAGTACATATATTTAATTTATATCCATTTAGTGTAGATTCTCTTTCTCTGGACATGGAGAGAAATGGAATACCATGCAAGTTTTAGACCTAAATTATGACCACCTAACAGAATTATTAAAAAAAATCTATAATCATATTTTAATGTGCAAATTCCTTATTGTCATTTTTAGTTGACAAATATCTATTTCATAGCAAAACAACATCATAGGAACAGCTGGATGGCAGTTTTAAGCTCAAATGAACCAGTGTCACATGCTGACAAGCCATCTCTCTGATTGCTTTTGAATGGCAGCACATGCAGATTTATTCTATGCCATAAATTAGAACAATTATTTCTCTGTACTTCACTTTTTATTTCAGTGAGCCACTGCACATAGTTTTAAAGGATATCTTCCCTTTCCTTGATGATAAGTTCATTCTGCTCCTCTAGCTGTCTGATCTTCTTCTCAAACGATTCCTGCTCAGCTTTCAGCCGTTCTTCCGTCACCTCTTTTTCTTCACTTACCCTGAAAAGAATTTGAGAAAAATAAAATACATGCCCATAACAACAGTGCCTGACTTCCAACTCCTCCACCACTTTGCAGGTAAATGGATAACATCCTCTCCACCCTTAGTCAGGTTAGCTCCTCACAATGTTTATTTTAATATATTGCACAGGAAAATGAGTATGACTTTATGCAACACATCTTTTTTTTTTTCCCAAAAACACTGGTCTCAGTAGAGTATATACACATTCATGGGTAGCATGGAAGAACAAAGTAAGGACCTGAACCCACAATCAGGTCTTCTGTCCAGTCAGATGCCCTGCAGCCATAACGAAGATTCACTGGGATACTTACAAACCTAGGACATGAAGACAGAAAACTCAGATGGGAGATCTTATCTGACATGACAGGAAGAAAATTCTGGAAAACTTTTCTGTTTCTTAATCTATAAACTAATCCTTCTTTCACCTTTACTGGTCAAATACAAGTCCAGGAAATAATCATTTTTCTTATTAGCTTTCTCCAAACAAAACAGTTTGTCCTTTTCTGAGGATTTTCAAATATCAAGCTGCAGGAGTAAATTTTCCTTTCTGTCTGGGGCATGGCACCCTGTATCTTGCTGCTCAGTGTAAATAATTGGATCAAGATTAAAAGATGACAATGTGAGAAAGGCTTACAATGATCATTTATTCTGCACCTCAAGAGCAGGCTGTAAAAACAATTATTCTGGTATCACGTAGGCAAGAAGATCATTATGCACAGATGATCCTGTAACTATGCTAAAAAACGTGGCTTGGAAATCATGGTTCTATAAAAGCTCCACAAAAATATTAAGTAATGAGCTTAGACTAATAAATATTATTGCTCTGCACTTAGGCAATTTCTATTGCTGAAGGCTCTTAAAGTTCAGTCTTTTATGATGATGAAACAGCTGCCACAACACAGGTGACAGGAGACCAAAGTAATACAACTTTTAGAAAACTCTGATTTTAACTTCCTTTAAGTGGAACAACCTTGTAGGAAGAGGAAAGAGGAGGAAAAATATTAAATATATATATTAGACTAAGCCTTCCACTCATCCCATCAGACATATTCTTAACAGAATGTTTCATTCAAGGACTGAGCCATACATTTGATATCATTGTTTCCCTTAAGAGGGCACAGATTTGTTTTGATCTTCCAGCAGAAAAGTCATAAATTCCACAACTGGGTCACTCCCCTGGGGTGAACTATAGACAAGCAGTATTCCCCAACTCCAAGATCAACCCACAGCCTTTCCCATATCAGCTCAAGCAGACTGCATGAAGTTGGAAATAATAATACTCAAACTCACACTTTTTCTCTATAAACCTAGAGGGAGACAAACAGCAGATACCGTATAATGAAATTCTTTAAATTAGGGCAGTTTGAAAGCTTGGATCAAACTATTAATTGTAAAATTTCTAAAGTAAGGGAAAGAAAAAGGCACTGATTTAGTGTAAAAGCATTCCACTAGTCAAATGAGACAGGTCTCACTTACAACCTTGGGCCCAGCCTGGGAAGGTGTGATGAGTTAACCTCTTCCTAGGCCCCTTCCTCTCTACTCACAGGCTGTCAAAAGGGTTGTGTGCACAGCATTAAAGAAATGTGGCAAAGGGAACCTGTATAAACTCTGGACCCGAACCAACACCTCTGCATTCCTTAGCTAAGCAGGCAACAAACTTTTGAAGATATCCACCACACATCCTTGCAGTAACAGCCACAGCACAATTGTCGCAGGCTGCAGACAGAGACTTTCTTATCTAAGCATGGCCCATTTGTTTCCTCTGATTCCAGTGCAACCATCCAAGTGACTACAGCACGTATGACCTTCCTTCACAAAATCAGTGAAAGACGCAAAAACAAAGAAAATCAATTAGAAAACCACAATGAAGACCACAATGACTGTGGATGAAAGACAGGAAAGAAACAAGAGCAGAGCAGGGAACTGGAAAGAGAGAACAAGTACCAACCGCAGGATACTATGAAAGGAAGGAAGCTTGCTCAGTAACTTGCAGGAGTGATGCTGCATGAGAAGAAGGTGTGGGGCAACAAACGCTGGGCTATGCTGGTACCCAACAACACTAAAATTGAACAGTCTAAGAAAAAAAAGGCATGAAAGAACAGAGCACTAGAAAAATCAGACTAAACCTAGTAGGCTTTACTCATCTCTAGATTCTGTGATTTGTTGCTTATATCAGTGTGCATCACATTCACATGCTGCGTTTGTATTTAACACAGATCACAGCAAGCTGTCACACTCTCAGACACATGAATATATTGGGCCACATTTCTTACGCAGTAAACAATTGAGAACAGTAAGTGATCTCAGAAGAAATGTGGCAGTATGTGTTTATGTATCACAAAGCAGGAGACAGCCCATAAAGGGCAGGGAAGATACAAAAGACAGTTACTCACAGGAGGTGGCAAAAGGAAGTTAGAGAGAAGGAATACAAGAATGCCATCAGATTATGCTGGATTTATGTCACTTCCTATAAATAGCTCAGTGAGATTTTTTTTATATAAACTTATTTCTTTGCCTGCTGGCAGTAGAGAACAGATGATTTTTAGCAGAACTATGGACCGATGCCGTACAAAAATATTACAAGGCTCATATAATGCTCCTCAAAAGTATTTTCACCCTCTGTTCACCCACTTGGGTCAGAAAAGAGCAGTGAAAAGAACAAAGGCACAACGACAATGGGCACAACTGCTCAACTGAGCAACATGCTAGTATCCAGCTCCGTTGTCCTTGCTCCCAGGACCAAATAGAGGAGTGACAGCTGAGAGAAAAGATGATGAATCAGTGGAACTATTCCTTCAATTTAGTGTCCACAACATTTTCTTGTATGCAGTTAACATTCATCTATCTTGTGCCATAGGACACGCACCATCTTTGTTCAAGATTTGTTTTAAATTCAACAGCTCAAAGCCTATATAATTCTAGATGCATTTAAAGAAATATTTTAATTTTATTTTACAGGAGCCTCTTTAGAAAAATTCATAATGCAAATATATTGACAAAAAATCCTCCTAGGACCTCTGCCTTAGGGTTAAAATTAATTGCTAGTTCACCAGTTCCAATTATTACTGTGTGCTCACAAGTCCACTGCTGATACTAGTGTTTCTGTCTGATCTAAAGAAGGAATTGATCAAGGAGTTTGCTGATGACACTGACTCATTCCACTGAGTAAGCAGGACTGATGCTCTCCAGGTGGAATTTTTGAAGCACTGCACAAGTCAACAGCACTTCAAGTTTTATTTGTTTAATGAAAAACTGACATGCACAAGAAAGAGCCATGATAATACTCACATCAACACTACACTAGGGACAGAACTCAGCACTTTCTGAATGAAGGCAGAGTTGATAAAGCAAATTAAAAACAGTGTCTTCCATTTTTTTAAATTTTAAAAAATGAGCTTTTACCAAGAGAAATCTGAAATGTAGTAAGAACATTGCAGCTCAGCTACTTAAGACAGAAGACAAACTAAACAAAAAACAGAGATACAGACACTGGGAACTTCACTGATCAGTCCTACACTCCTTATCTTTTCGTAAACACCAATCTGGTATTAGCCTGCCAAATGGCTAGCAAAGATGAAAATAGTTTCATGACCATTCCTGAAAACTATAAGTTTTAAATTCCAGGCAAAGAATGGCATCTGGAACAGGGAAGATCACCATGAAGGGGGTGGGTTGGAAAGAAAGAAATAGAAGTTTTGTCCAAGGATCAGGGTTCACAAGCCTGATACATTTTACTCAGGTATGATATGCATTTTGTACGTATTAGAAAAAAATAACAAAAAACCACTATGGGCCCAAAACCTAATTGAAATTGCAACACAATGGATAAATTTTATGATCTGCAACCTGTAAAACACAAAACTAGATTTCACAGCGTGAATTTATAGCTACAAATGACTTTTTAAGCACAGAAAGTAAGTGTGATTGGTGATACAAGAACCCTGGGCATGCTTTACCTATCAACACAAAGTAATTTCCAGACAAGTTGAGGGATATCTCATTTGCAGTCTCACTGCCTGACCAATTAAGAAAACTGCAGCACAAAATTGCTCCTAAAGTAACAAACAAAAAAAGAGAAAAGATTTTTATGTTAAAGCCAAGTAACAATTTGGTTAAATATGAAGTAGTGTAACCCAGGAGAGAAGGCAACACAAGAGGCCAAACACACAAGATTTTTAATACAAACCACAGGCAAGTTCTCCTTCAAAGATCTTAAGGACCAGAAGAAAAACAGCAGATTTACACCATAATAACCTTACTGAAACCTCTGCAATGGTTTCCAGCTCTTAACCAAATTAATGTTCTGTTTTGATGACTATTTTCACCTTTTGTTACAAAATTTCAATTTTAATTGGTCAATTTCAACTTCATATCAAAGACAGTAGAAACGAGTAGTATCCCAAACTGCTAGCACCCTTCAAAGGGTTTAGGAATCCAGGGTCTTGGGAACAGGGAAGCATTTTCTCAATAAGGGATAAAGGGTTGTCTGAAGGCTGTTCTAGCTGCCAATTACAAGTCATTCTGGGCATGCCAGTGATCTTAGCCAGAAAGACACTAACATAGTAGCAAAAACCATCTGGTATCTCATTTGGAAAGGGAAATCACTCCCTCCCATGGGTGCATAAGGGCACTGTGACACCTTTCTACCTAGATTACTTTTGAAGATTTGTTTGCAAAGACAACAGGAAGCCAGCTTTCTCCATGTTTATCTTATTTGAAGAAAGAAAGAATGCAAAATAGTCAGATACCAATTTTCGCCACTAAAAACAAAAATTAAACTTTCATAAACCATTCTACATCCCTTAGTCAATGCCTCTGCTCACTCAAAAGGCAGATTTCATATGTGAGCTGTACTGGCATCTGTGATCAGGGGAGAAGTACTTAGGATGTACCTGCCATGCTAGGAGCCCCAAAGTCACAGAACTATGGCTATGTATCAATTAGGAGTGAAGTGAATATTTGCAAGCATATCCACACATTCAATCTCTCTGCTAAGGAGTTATGATCCTCTCCATCCAGCCAAATGCCAAGACAGAGAGAGCTCTCAAAATCTGCATATCACTTAAAGTATTTCACTCTAGAATACTTCATAATCATTCTCAGTGTGGTGTCTAGCAAGCCCTTAATGTTCAACAGTCAACTGGCTACATCCCAGCGGGCCCTGAGCTGCCCCTTCTCAGAAGAGGCTAATGTGTCCTGACACTGGCAGCGACTCCGAGCACAAGAATCCTTCTGTGTCTTCACCATGTCACTGCTCATCTCATTACATAAGCTGATGACTGCTTCAGGAGCAGCCTGCAGGAATAAAAGCTCAGAGAGAGTCTTCTTTGCCTTTCATGAAAGGACTTTGCTTATAGGAAGAGACAAAATTTGCTCTTACTGTGCCACTTTCACCACCACCCGAGTAGGACATTATTGAGAACATGAAGGTGCCAGGCTGGTTCTCTTGGAAAACAATGACTGATCACACTCAAGAACACCCCATTTACTCACAAAGCACTTTGGTATTCATGGGCATGACTCATTCCTCTCAGGAAATTCCTATACAAAAGCAATGTTAAAACAATCTGCTGACACAATAAATTAAAAAGCTCAAATTTGCAACATTCAAGTATTTTAAACTTTGGCTCCAGTCTAACACTCTGATTCCACCTTAAAAGGATACATTCAAAGAAGGGCAAGATAATGGTTAGATTTACAGGTGGCAGCACAGACCAAAAACTATGATTATTTAGCCTATAAAGGAGGATTAGAAAGGATACAGCTGAGTCCTTGCCTTTGACCCTGTCTCAAAATCCAATTCCATAAAATTTCAAATACCTAACTAGGTGATGTCAGCCACTGGAATCCCCAGCAGCAGATCTTTACAGCCTAGAAGCTCTTTCTTTTTCAGAGAAAATGATATTAAAGTAGCCAGCATCAGAATCTACTCATACCAAGACTTTGTCTGAAACTTCAGCAAATTAACAAATGCACTGGCACACACACCCTCAATGTTCAGAAGTGCAGTAAGAGTTGGAGGAAGAGAAGTAAAAATAGAAAGAGGAAGAAAAGTACAGGAGAGCTCTTCTTCAGCAGTCACAGAAGCTGGGGAAGGACTACTACCCTGAACTTTTCAAGGAAGACCTGGCTGAAATTCAAGCCCCAGGAGTCAATCATATTCTGCAACTGATTTCCACACAAACATAATTTTACCACTTTACAAGAGCCTTCATGCAGCTATTTACTGACCAATCTATTTCTGTTCACCATCCTGCAACAAATGTGCAAAAATTAGCCTCAACTACCATTCATAAATTGTAGCAAAATAAGGAACAGTGAGGTACGGCCCAAGTGAGACCTTTATTATTCAAAGTATTTACTGCAAGACAGTGTTTCTGTAAAACTTTCAGCATTCTGCTGTCCCCTTTTCTTCTCCAAAGTAGAAAAGAATGTTCTACTGCTTGTAAAAACTATCATTGCACAACTAAGGATGAAAATTATGGAGAGTTTTAAAAAAGTGACGAGGTGAGCAGAATTAAAGTTCAACTTCCCTATTACTCTGCAAAGGACTTTTAATTACATCCAATAAAAATATGATTAGGTTTAAAAATAAAAGAGAACTAAGTATAAAATAATAGTGTTCCACTAATTTTACTTTTCAAAATTAATGTTGCTGCACCTTCTATTTTTCTTCAAAGAAATGTCAGGCAGAAATATCAAACTGTCCTCAGGGAAAAATCACAGCATCTGAGATTTAAGAAGAATCCCATGCTCAAATGAATTAGTGTACTACTATTCACTAGGGAGCAGTGTATTATGAGGAACAATGTAATAAAAGGGTTTTTTTAATATTAGAATATACCTCTATATATCAAGAGTGGCAACAGTGTCCGAATAGCTCCAACATCTGACAATTTGTAACCAGGCTTTCCACCAATCTATTCTTTATGACAGTTTTAACTATACATTTTCTAACACAAGGCATGATAAAACAGAGGTTGCAAGCATGAAGAACTTCAGAAATTACTAAAATATTGTATGGCAAGAAATCCTGTATTAGTACAAATTATTAGCAGGTAAAATGGTCCACTGGATAAGGATAATCAGAGAGAAAATATTCCTAGCTGCATCAGAGAGTTATTGCATGACCTTGAGCAAGTCACTTAATTTCTCTAATTTTCCAAATTTTCCTATATAAAATGAAAAAGGACAGTAATGCTTGCCAATTACTGCACAGGCATAAGGGATCTATGTCAAAAAGCATTTCATTATCACCAGAGAACCCACATTTTGTTCCAGAAAAACTTTGCCTTTAAAAATTCTAAGTATGTACAATAACTTTTAGCCCAAAGGACCTGGGATCATCTCACAAGACCTTTCCCACTGATGTGGCAAAGCCTGCCAAAGGCCCATTTGCTCCTCCTCATTTTTACAGCCACTCTGTAAGAAACAGATTTCCAGAGACTCTGAGGTGTCAGGAACAGAGTAGGACAAAAATCTCCTCACTTTAATTCAACCTCTTTTTCACATCCTTTTCTTTTAAGAATGTAACTAGCACTGAAACAAAGCTTAGAAAAAGATTTTTGCTAAAGCTGAGAAACTTGCACTACTTCTACCTCTCCTTTCAAGGAATAGGTAGAAGCTGAGGAAATTAAGGGAAGCAAGAAGTTTGGCTAGGTAAGTAAAAATAACACAGGTAAATCATTATCAGCATGTTTCAGCCACAAGATCAGCAACGCACCTTTAACGTGGCCTTCCATATAAAAGTTTACCTTTGCAAAATAATAAGCATTACAAAGTTTCATAGCAACCAAGTCTGTCATTTCCAAAAGGAGAATGTGTTTATTTATAGCACTTTGATACACACAATAAATAAAATCCTAGCCCTGTCATCAGGTTATTATGGATGAAGTACTGCTGGTCATGAAATGTTGGCCTTTGTTTTAAATATATATTTAGGGGCTCAGGAAGCAAGGAAAAACCAACCAGGCTGCTTCACACCTCTTCCAGCAAGAAAAATTGCCTTGTGCAAATATTCAGGTTTTTAATGCAGTTTTACATTGCTTGATGTTAATTAGAGAAACGACTCTCTTTAAACTTAATGCATTTTCAGGTGATGCTTCTTCTTACCTGGCAAGTTCTTTAATTAAGTTCGCAATGCGTCTCTTGTCCTCAGGACACAAATCCTTTAAAGAAGCACTCTTCATTCCTCCTTCATTAGTGCCCTGAAAATTTAAAGTAACATTTTAGAATGTACTGTTTAAAAGAAAACAAATATTTCATAAGCTATTAAAAGCATTTCCAGATCTAATAATTAGAAGCTGAAAGTAAATCAATTCCAACTGGAAATAAAATTCGTATTTTTTAAAACATAAGTACATTTCAATGAAACAAATTACCAAATTGTGAAGAATTATTTTAAGAGATTTGTAATTCAAATGCAAGCTGCTAGCTTCAATACTAAAACATGCGGGGTGAAGTTTTAAGACATGCACTATTCCTTGATTCATACTAGATAAAGAGGAGTAGGTTCTCATGACTTGCAAATCTAGTGCAGCAATATCCAAATCCAACTTCTAACTTAATCACATTAGGATCATAACACAGGCAGTAAGAAAAAAAAAATGCTGCCTTAACATTTATGACTAAAGCACACAAAACAGCAAAATACTTTTAGCAGACAGTTATTTATATCCCTTATTCCATTTTACTAATACAGAGAAAAGCACACACACCTTGACATGTGGCTACTGTTTGGTTTTAACGGCTTATTTGCTACTTTCGTAAATAATACTTGTCAAAAGAAGGATGTAGCAGGGCTGAGCGCTTCGGATCTCTCAAGAGTTCCCGGGAACGCGCATCCCGGGAGCGATGCATTTGCCACGTGTGCCCACCAGAGGGCACCCTGCTGTCCGGCACGCCCGACTCCGGCTGTTTCCACGCAGGAAACGGTTCCAAACTGGTTTTTTCACCAAAAATTCCTGTGATCGGCTATTCAGTTCTGCAGAGCTAGTGGTAACCACGAAATACGAACCCCAAGATAAACGCAGCAATGAGAGCCATGCTGTTCTGTCCAGAATTTTGGCACGTTTCAGTATTTCCACTCCATCAGAAGGAGTTTCATTTTATACTTTTACAAACCTCCCCCAAGTGCAGGCAGTGCTTAACATCCGATAAAAGAATGCCCCACCAGATACCCTGCAGTTTGGCCAAGTCAACACAATAGTGCACAAAAGAATACAAAGTCAACACTGGGCTTCTCTCTCATTATCAGTAACAGCAGCTGATCTACACACACCAGAGAGGAAGTGACCCCTTTCCTTCTTAGCTAATTGACTCTAAAACAGCATCTTAAAAACAATTAAAGAATAATGTCCACTGCAAAGAGACGTGATGTTTTCATACAGACTCATGTTATACCTGCCTCACCCTCCATTTTAACTTCAATGTATTCTTCTCAGGGGTGAGGGGAAAGGAATTTCACATGGCAAATTTAAGCACTTTTCAAGGGGCATTTGATTTCACAGTTTTCTTGCCAAACATGTCACTTACAAATGAAGAGAGAATGTCTAACTTAACTGAATTAAAGTAAACGTATTGTTGAAGGAATTGCACTTCCCATGCTAAAAATGTGAGACTTTTTTTTTAGCAGACAGATGATGGAACTTCTTTAAGAAAAAGAAGTTACAGTTCTCATAAAGAGAATGAAGCTTGATCACATTGATGCCTTTTTCCTGGTCATAGGAAATAAAAGCTCAGACTTTTAGAGGGTTAGAGGTTAGAGGGTTGGGGGTCATTTACCTCGGTATTTTAATAGGATCCCATTCCATGCATTGCTTCACCCTGGTGACACGCATTGCAATGTCCTATTAAAATCAGGCTGATGCCTTATCCATTATGCCACTCAACAGTGAAGGAGATTTTAGCAGAAAATTAGTCTCTGAAACTACTACCCAAACCAATGTACACACTGTCAGACAAGCCTTCAAGGATTGAAGAGGAAAATCAGTCTTTTCTATCACCCACATGGATGCATAGATGGTACACAAGAAATTCTCAGAGGCAAACTTGTACCTTAACACATATCAAAATGAAGCTGTGAAATAAGGTACAGCAACAGCTCCACCATCAAAAGAAGACAACAAAGGAGGTAGAGGCCAAGACCATTTTGTCTCTTTTTCCCATATTTCTGTCCTTTCTACACACTTCATGATAGAACACAGTTTTGGAACTCAGTACTGGGAAGATACTCTCCACACCTTGGAAGGTGACAATCTGCATGACAAGATCATACAGAATCATAGAAAGGACCAGAGGAGCTCATCTACTCCAGCCTAGAGCATTTTACTCAGAATTACGTCCAGGCCAGGCTGGATGAGACTGTGAGCAGCCTGCACTAGTGGAAAGAGTCCCTGCCCATGGCAGGGAGGGTGGACTGAATGACCTTTAGGGTCTCACTCAACCCAAACCATTCTATGATTCTGTGCCACAGTGAAGCCATGAGCTCTCCCCAGACATGCACACAACACCTTGCAGAAAGTGAGTTGTGTTGTTGATGTAAATTCCATGCAAAAGGAGCTCTTCTTCAATAAAGAGTAAAAACATTTGTTCTGTTTGTTTCAAGTAATTCAGAGCTTATCTTCAGAGTACAAGGTTTCCATGAGAATTTGGCAAGGTAAGCGAAAAACACAAGGTTTAAAAAGACAAAAAGGAAACATAGCTTTGAACACATTTTGTTGTCAATAATATAAAAGCACGAGTCACCAATTAAGATTTCACACATCAGGCAGCATTTTTTTTTAAAAAATACACCAAAACCCATTTATACAATACTCACATAAAAGGAGTAAAAACTCTCTAGACAACAAGTAATGCAATCAATGCACCATTCAACAAAACAGATTTTAATGTGACATACGAAGGCATCTGTGAGGCAGCAGGCTTGTAGATACTTATGAAGAGATGCTTGTACATAAAGACTCTGCATAATGGGGGCTATTTGTGGAATTTATCTGCATGCCACTTAACAGCATCATTTGCAAAGTAGAGGTACATACCAGCCTCTAAAAGCAAGTACTGATAAACAGCAAAAGGGAAATAGACAAGTCCCGGAAAAGCCCTAAAAATGAACACTAGTTTAATAACTAGTCGTGTGTCATGCTGAAGGATTCAAAGGGCAATGACACTGTCAAAGCCACAATAATTGAGTAACCTGTCTACACATCAGAGTTTTGAACCTACATGTGTGGCACACAGCAGTTACTCAGCACACAGAAGGCAGGAAAGGAACATCCTGGATGAAGAACAAGATTTAACCACATGATAATAAAACAGCGATGCAGAAGCAGTCAAAGGTTTTAGATCCTGCCTGCAAGTGGGAAGATACCAAAGCCCAGTGATTTACAGGCTGGCCCAAGATGACTGCTAGGCAAGAGACTCAACAGTACTCAAATGACTTATACAGTCATTGTACTACACAAACCATGTTAGAAAAATGGCATCTCTCAACAGATTTCTGAACATCACAGCAGCTCTCACAATACAGAATAACCTTCCAAAGGAAACCCCACTGCTTTGAAATTTCTCATGCAAGAAACTGTAGGAAAAACATGACCTAGTCTCACAGGAGGAGACTACATAATTCAAAGCAGCTGACGTCAACTGACAAAGCTACTTCTACTACTCAAATGCATTTTCAACTTTTACTATCAAAAACAAAAAGTGATTTTACCATTCTTTCATGAGCAGACACAGCAAAAAAGTTCCTAAAATGAGCTTTTTCTCATGTTATTTCTAAATTAGATAACAAGAGCAATGCAAATTAATAAATTGAACACAACTACTTGCATGTTTAGCTAGTAAAGTATAGGTTAGGCATACTCAGGGCTACATGCCCTGTCTTTGTACAAATACACACATAGAAATATAAATAACCTGTTTTACATAGCCCCACTTTCACACCACTTACATAAATGAGCACGTTCTGCCTTTGTTCTCTTTAGGTGGTAACTTCTGCTAGAAAGCCACCAAGTAAAGGGGGCAAAAAGTATGAGACTGTAAAAATAACATACTATAAAACTGTTTAAATGTTTTCAATCTAAGAATTTTTAGCTGTTTTTTCTACTATGTGTAGTCTTAAGAGCAGGAAAAATTTGTCTTTACTGACCTGCTGCCCTGTCAGACCTCCTGTACCTCTATCAGGATCCATGGAAATGGAAGCAACAGCGACAGGCACCTTCCGTTCAGTTTGACCTGTTTGGTATTTTGGCAAACACCTTCTTCTTAAATTTCCTTTTGTAGACACTCCTGTAAAAGAAAGACAAGCAGAATATACAGATTATAAAGTGAAAAGGGGCCCTTCTCTTGCCTTGTATAACCAGACTTCCACAAAGGCAACCTCGCCTTAGCAGCTCTTTTTTTGAAAAGAATGAGCACCTCAGGAATATGTCTGCAGTTCCCCCCAGCCTCTCACTCTATTTAAAATTTCATTAAGATGAATACATCAGCAGAAAAAGAGGTGCATGGCACTGAAGCACACCCAGCCAAAATGAACATTTTGTAAATTCTGAAATGTACATAATGTCTTCAGACTGAGGTTCAACGCAAAAAAACTGCATTTGATTAAAATGCAAAAGCATAAAATTGAGCTTCTGCTTTGATACCCAAAGACAGTAAGGAACCAAGCAGCAGTAAAGCCGTTAAAAGCACCACTCATATAATAAAACACCACCTTTTCTGTTACACAGCCAACCTACTGATGCTCAGGCTGTTTGTTCCTTTCAGGACCAGGCATATGAGTGAAGCAACACTGCAGAGCACACTCCAGAGATCATTTGTCAAATGCTTCCTGCCATAATTAGAATTAGATCACCACTACAAACGGTAAGAACATGAAAGCACTGAAAATCCTGATGCTGCAATTATAAAGAGCCAACACTGACACTAACACTAAAACTTCCCAGGGCCAGATTAAAGCCCATAGCTTCTTAGTACTGCCTCAAGGTTTGAATTTTGACTGTTCCGAGAACAAAAAGTTTTGAACAAAAAATATGAACTTCATACTAGCAGATCAATTACATTTATTTAGGTAATTGATTTCAGAAGTGTACCAGCAATTCAAGTGAAAGGACTAAATTATAAACGGTAGTATCTCCATGCTCATACACAAGGCAAAACAATGTTCCTGAAATTCTTTTCCACAGAAGTGATAGAAAGCTTCCCAGAGTCAATCAATTTCCATCATTTAGGACCACTGCTTTCTTCCAGAGCACAGAGAAAAACAATCCAACATCACCTGGCTTAGAAATCTCTGCATGTGTTGTAGTTCAACAGAGATGTTTGGCCAGTAGTTTTGAAGGGTAAACCATGCCACCCCAAACCTAAAGAGAACAATTCCTCAAAACTTTTGACTGCTAGATGACACACACACAATTTCAGTCTAGAGTTACCCATCCCCAGATATGTTTCCAGGACCTTGTGTCACTTTAAGAGCTGTGTTTGAAAACAATTAAGAGAATCCTGAAGGGAAACTAAGAACATTCATCTTTTCCCCAGCGATGTACACAAGTATGCACTCAGTAAATCAAGGTCAAAAGAACTAATAAAAGAACAATAATTGCTTTATCTGTGCACAATGAATCTTCATTTCAATTGATATCTTCAAAATTTATAAAAGACCTAACACCTCTAATGCTTCAACATTCCTTGGAAATCACATTAAAAATTCAGCTTGCCTTATAAATTGGATAAAGCCATGCTGTACCTGCAACAGAAACAACTCCCCTGGAACTATTCATCTTATACAGTATGCTTATCTAAGCAGCAGAGCATAAATCCTCTGCTGTAATCATATATGTCCCATTACAACTTATAATGACTGTCTACCTTACCCACACTTATGTACACAAATCACATACCTGGAAAGACAAACTTTATCATCCACAGGAAAAAACCTTTGTTTATATCTGTTACAAGGTCATACCTGAAACAGGTATCAGTGGATCTTCTTCATCAGAAGCTGCATGTGGCTTTGTTAAAGGAAACAAAAAGAGAGCAAGCTTGGCTCTTTAAACAGGACTCCAAAAAGGCATATTTGGTCTCTTAATCTTACACAGCTGTTCATAAGAAACAGTCAACACTTTGTGAGCAAGAAAAGCAAGAAAAACTTAGTTAGGAAAAAAAACATCACCTCAGAGATTGCTAAAACAAAAGGCCTTATTCCTTCTTCACTGTGCATTAACTTTCATCCAGTAAAGATTATCTTAGAGGTCACCTTTGCAAAAGATCCCACGGACCAGCCCCAGTTACAAGAGCAATTACTACGATAATGAACTAATACTATTTATTTGAATGTAAACAGTTTATCGTTGTATAGGGAACATCATGATGTGTAGGGAAAGAAAATTCTGAGTGTTTATTGATATTCCAATGAAATCCATTTTGGGCAACACATTCTAAGAAATATAAATGTGGTTAAAAGCAAAAGGTTTCAAAGGAAGCCAGTCATTCTCATCTGATCATCATATGATGAGTAATACATAAAAGCCTGAGGACTGATTTTCTTTAACAAGTTTCAAGAACTTTCAAGTATCCCAGACGTTTAACTATTGAATTACTTGACCACACAAAACACTTAAAAATCAGAAACAACAGGGCACCATATTATTTGTGCTATCAGCAGTCACTGTGACTGTTCGCAGCCACTGAACTTGAATCCCTGCCTCCTAGAAGCATTTAAAAATAGGACCCAATATAATTCAGGGAAGGGTGTAAATCATACTATCCTCCTTAAGGCAGCAGTTTCATTTAGCTGAACATAAAGATTGTTATTCCCACATAAATAACTAACATGCATGTTGTGGCTTAACCCCAGCCAGCAACTCAGTATCACACAGCCACTCCCTGTCTACCTCCCTGACCCAAATGGGGAGGAAAATCAGAGAGAAACAGTAAACCTCATGGGTAGATATAAGAAAAGCTTAATAACTGAAACAAAATAAAATAAAATAGGATAATAATACTAATTGCAATGTAAAGGGAAGAGGTAGAGAGAATTAAAACCCGAAAGAAACAAGTGATGCACAGTACAATTGCTCACTGACCAATGCCCAACCCTTCCCCCAGCAGGAACTGGCAGCTCCCAGTAAGCACTCCCCACTTCATGTACTGGACATGATGTTCTGTGATGGAATCTCCCTTTGGCCAGTTCGAGTCAGCTCTCCTGGACATGATCCCTCCCAGCTCCTTGTGCATAGGCTTGCTGGCAGAGCATGGGTCACTCAAGTCCATGTTTTTGGGTAAGCACTGCTGAGCAACATCCAAAACATCAGTGTGTTATCAGCATTATCCTCATGCTGCATACAAAACACAGCATACCAAGTACAAGCAAAAAAATTAACTCTATTCCAGCTGAAACCAGGGCAATACTAAAGCAGAAAACAAAACCACAGGGCACAAATTCTCCACCACTATATTTTGTTTATACCCCTTTCCTTTCCTCAACCTTCTATGGCTGGCCAATTAACTTAATTATCTAATGTCTGTACTTTTAACAGATAAATGTATTTAAGGTTTTGCAGCTGCATTCATACACTCAAGTAAAAGTGCAAAAATATTTCAATTGACCCTACACAAACTCTTGCCTTAACCAAAATTTGATCCTGATAGCACCATCTCAAAAATTTAGTTAAGTAGATTATCACTCAGTGGAGAAAATTAGAAAAAGTGTAGGAGCTTCCCCCTGTGGAAAGCAACTTCAGTCAATACCCACTGTCCATCACACAACTAGTACTTGTCACACAGGAAGTGCTTGATCGCAGGCTCACTTATGATCTTGTTGATGCACTTTATTACTTGCAAACAATTAACATTCATAAGCCTCACACCAGTTTAAAAACACATTCAGGGAATACTTCTCTCTCTACAAAGACTGAGAGTATTTCTGTTCTCACTTGTGAGCTGCAGCCTGCCATCTCCAGCTGCCAGAATGCACTGTGGGGGCATAGAGCAAACCGGGCGAGGAGGCTGAACAAACTCTACGAGGAAGGCACTGTGCGTACCCTCTCTTCAAAAAGCACCAAGTGGATCACAAGTCTGTGCCTGGATCATAGCCCAGCCCAAACAGCTGTGTCAGCATAACCACAACAGCAAACTGCAGGGTATTGAGAAGCCTATGTCCATCTCACGCTGCTCCAGGAAACAACAAACTTCAGCACAGGCAGTTCCTACTCAACTGACATATGGTTAATCTGCATGTCAACACGTGGCTATAGGAAATAAAAAGTTTTGCCTAAACAACATCCTGCTTTTAGAGTGTGCCTCTGGTATTGTCAGCTGTTGTGGATAGATTCCTGGTAGCAGGATGCAAAGGCTCATAAAAGCTGTCGCTATTCCTCCCCCCAGCTACCACGACCACTCTCCCAGTGAAGCTTTGCAGCCCAGGGTATTAGAACAACTCAAAGTTACAGCAGGCTACCTCAATCAGCTGGACTGAAAATCACAGTGACTCAGAGGCTGGCTCATAAGCAGGTCCAATGTCATTGCCTCAGAGCAAGACTGGGGACAGCACCAGCATCAACCTTTTAACATTAATCCACTGCCACGTGCCTCCCAAGACTGCCAGTAAGGCAGGTGTAGCATGAGACACCTTGTACCACCACAGCTAAAGTTCAGTGCAACAGCAGAGAGAGGCATTGGAGAAACTCAGCACCTGAGTACAGCTCACCTATACAACCCCCTTGCTGTGCTGAGTCAGTTCAACAATTATGGAGAGAACTTCAGTTTTCCAAATGTATTAAATCGATCTGCCAAATTCCCCACCCACTCCTCTTTTTTTGAAAGCATACACTACCATTATTTTTAAATTGTGCCACGTGCTTTTCTAAGATTTTAAACTTTTCCAGGACCAGAGGTAACACTGCCAAATCCACCAATCCACCAAAACACATAGAATGGAAATGACTGTCAGAAAGAACTTCATTCCTTGGAATATCATGATGCATGAGGCCACTGCTGGGCTCAAGCAATCATATTTAGTCATAGGAAACAACCTGTTAACTGATAAAAATAGACTGTCAATGTAACTGCATCAACACTTCCACAACTGAGCAGAGTAGTGACAGTGTGGCAACAAATCTGGTATGTGGCCATGCACCTTCATCCCATTCACAGCACAGAAGAAGCTGTAGACAATGTTTTTTTCTTTACACAGATGGGAAACCATAACGACGTGCTCCCTAAACAGGCCATGGGATGGTTGACCTGTTTCAACTGCACATTGTCCCAGTCGGTGTGCAGTCAAACACGAATAAAAGAGCACACACACATACTCTTCTTTCCAATCACTTCCAGTTCATGCTGAAATCCCACTCTCAGTCTGACTAACAGCAATGCCTCAAGCCCCTCATAGCTGGAGCTAAACTGTCAGCTTCTAAATTTCCACCAGGCCAGATTGTCAGTTCCACCCCAATGACTTCAAGTCGCTGAGCCTCCAAGTCAGCCACACAAGCCCCAAGACCAACGCCAGCTCTTGGTTCTCTGAACCTCAGAAGCACATCTCTCCCTAACCAGGTTTGTACAGGCTGAGCTCCCAACACCACAGCCACCACCCACTCCATCTACGTGTCCAGCCCCACGTAGTCTCCCGCAATGGCAGCCTGCAGTCCTCTGTAGAGGAAACCACCCCAACCTTACACTCATCCCTCACAGACAGAGCCCTCCAAGTCCCACACACGCTCACCCAAAATGTTGTGCTCATACTCAAGCCTAGGTGCCATACACAAAAGACACATCTCTTCCCTGCTCAGCCTCTAGCCTCAGCTTCAAAGAATCACAGAATCATCACAGAATCACCATACATCATGGAAAAGACCTGAGATCATCGAGCCCAACTCCTGACTGGATGCTGTGTCAACCACTGAATGTCAGGTCCAGTCTTTCCCTAAACACCTCCAGGGAAAGACTGGTGAGTCCATCACTTCCCTGGGCAGTCCAGTCCAGTCACCCTTTGTATGAACAAATTCTTCAAAATGTCCAACCTAAACCTCTCCTGGAGGAGCTTAAGACTGTGTCCTCTTGTCCTGTCACTTGTCACCTGGGAGAAGAGCCCGACCCCCAGCCGGCTACAATCAACCTCCTGTCAGACAGTTAAAGAGTGCGATAGGATCGCCCCTGAGCCTCCTTTTCTCCAGNGGGCATGCCGGGAATCGTGGTCCTCTGAGCGCCGGCCACCGCCATGGGCCGACCGGGGCACCGCCCGGAAGAACTATTATTCCCAGCGTGCCCCGCGGCTACGGGGCAGCAGGAAGGACGAAAGACATTGGTCTCTGCCGGACTGGGCAGAGGCAAGAGGGTCCCGCGGAGGATGGAGGAAAAACCCCCCACCGGCATCAGGCCCTACCTGGACAAGCTCACCCTGGGCGTCACAAGGATATTGGGTGAGTGGCGTTGAGCTACAGCCCTACGGGGCGGGGGCAGGCTGCGGGCGGGGGGAGCCACCCGGTTGTCACGGCCCCTCCTGTGAATGGCGCGGCTGAGCAGCCTCTGCACACACACAGAGACATCCTTGTTTCTGGAAGCAACGGCAGGAATCCCGAACCTCCTGACTTAATAGTTCCATAAACATCACAGAAGGAGAAGGTGGTGTTCTATGCAAAATCATGGAATCATTGAATGTTAAAAGGTGGGAAGAGGCCACAAAGATCATCCAGTCCCGACCCTGATGCCATGGGCAAGGGCAGCTCCCACTAGACCAGGTTGCTCAAGGCCTTATCCAGCCTGGCCTTGAACACTGCCGGGGATGGACATCCCCAGCTTCTCTGGGCAAACCTGACACTGTCTCACCCCCCTCACAGTAAAGATCTTCTTCCCAGTACCCAACCCAAATTTCCCCCCTTTCAATTTGTTACTCCTTGTCCTGTCACTNCCCAACTCCTGACTGGATGCTGTGTCAACCACTGAATGTCAGGTCCAGTCTTTCCCTAAACACCTCCAGGGAAAGACTGGTGAGTCCATCACTTCCCTGGGCAGTCCAGTCCAGTCACCCTTTGTATGAACAAATTCTTCAAAATGTCCAACCTAAACCTCTCCTGGAGGAGCTTAAGACTGTGTCCTCTTGTCCTGTCACTTGTCACCTGGGAGAAGAGCCCGACCCCCAGCCGGCTACAATCAACCTCCTGTCAGACAGTTAAAGAGTGCGATAGGATCGCCCCTGAGCCTCCTTTTCTCCAGGCTGTACAACCTCATTCTCTCTATTGAGTCCCTTACAAGTTCCCATAAGCTGAACGCAATTTCCCTATTTCCTATATATTTACTTGACCCGGGATTTCACAGTTGGGTCACACTGAAGAGGACTTACGACCCTCCCTTCTCTCCCAGGTCACTTGTGCTTTAAAATCCCGCGTATTCTCTACATACAGGCACATTTCCAATCCCTGTCCCCAGACCAAGGCCCCCCCACACTCGCCAGCGGAGCCCCCACATAGCCTGTGCCACGGCCACAGAACCCCACCCGACCCACAGCGCCGCATCGGCTCTACGCCAAACCCCCCGACAGGCTACCCCGCACGCCCCTGGCGGCCCCTTCCGCCNCGCGGCTGAGCAGCCTCTGCACACACACAGAGACATCCTTGTTTCTGGAAGCAACGGCAGGAATCCCGAACCTCCTGACTTAATAGTTCCATAAACATCACAGAAGGAGAAGGTGGTGTTCTATGCAAAATCATGGAATCATTGAATGTTAAAAGGTGGGAAGAGGCCACAAAGATCATCCAGTCCCGACCCTGATGCCATGGGCAAGGGCAGCTCCCACTAGACCAGGTTGCTCAAGGCCTTATCCAGCCTGGCCTTGAACACTGCCGGGGATGGACATCCCCAGCTTCTCTGGGCAAACCTGACACTGTCTCACCCCCCTCACAGTAAAGATCTTCTTCCCAGTACCCAACCCAAATTTCCCCCCTTTCAATTTGTTACTCCTTGTCCTGTCACTGCAGTTCCTAATGAAGAGTCCCTCTCCAGCTTCCCTGTAGGGCCCCTTCAGATATTGGAAGGTTCCTATGAGGTCTCTACACAACCGTCTTGTGTAAATCGTGCCTAAATTTGATCCTCTGTGGTACTGTGGGGTCAGCAGGGAGTGCATCCCCTGAAGGGGAGCTCAGCACGGTGCAGTGTTCTGGCAGAAGGCTGATTTCTGCTTGAGATCATATCCCCATAAACAGCTGCTCTGCAGCTCGTTCCCACACTGTGAGACTTGTTCCACAAAATGCCCTGCTTGCCATTTCCAGATTTTGCTCAGATCTTGAGCCTTCTTGCATACCTTCAGCTGCCTTTGAAGTTCAGCACGACTGCAAGGCATCCAAAGGAAGGATTCTTGGGCAAAACTTTACCCATATCAGTGGAATCACAAGGATTTGTGCAAGTATTTGTATGGACAAAGGATCTCAGCGTTAGACCTTTCATACCTTAGCAGCACAGAGCACAGGACTGTCCTATTTATAAGGCTGGAAAGTTGTACATCTGTCCCAAACCACGTGTACAGCAAGAT
Organism: Drymodes brunneopygia; assembly: GCA_013400955.1. Lineage (NCBI taxonomy): Eukaryota > Metazoa > Chordata > Aves > Passeriformes > Petroicidae > Drymodes > Drymodes brunneopygia. Next base: position 219,322 of record VZTZ01031758.1, read on the forward strand.
TGCAGTCTTCGAATTTCTTCCTGAGCGTTTTAGAGCCAAAAGTGAGCACTCTAATCTAACCCCAACACTGCATTGCAGGACAGTGAGTTTCACCTGGTAACCTCAGCGTCTCTGTAGTTGCACGTGGGTTTGGAGAGCTGATCAGACAGATGAGATTAAAAGATATGGGTTAAATTCTTTTTCTGAGCTTCAGTGAGGACAGGATTTCACCCTCAATCTCTGATCAGTGTGCTCATACAGACTTATTATTTGACTTCTTGAGGGGTGGTGGGTGGATTTTTTCTTTCTGTTCGTTTGTTTTGTTAGTTATGAGATCAGGATAACATTATCTCTCTACTCTACGAGTGAAACTGAAGATGATCATCATAGCAAAAGCTTCTTTGAAGTAGCTCTTTTTAAAAAATGACTAGCCCTGCTCACATTTTCACACACCCTCAGGTGTGTGAGAGCTGTGAGATGTGAACTGTGTCCAAATGTACTGTTGCCATATAAACTGTTCTGGGTAGGTGTGTTGTCTACACCAGCAAGACATGGCAATACAGGTATGGTTCTGAAAGTCCTGTAACATCCCTTTTTTATGGAAGGTGTTTTCCTGGTTTGTGTTTTCTTGTTTTTCTTTCTGTGTCTGTGACAACTTGTATTGTGCAATACAGCAAATCCATCACAGTGATGTTTTACTCCAACTTCTTTTCTCTGTCTCTCCATACCTTCTGGGAATTTGGCACATTTTTTCCAGAGAAGTAGTCCAAGGCATTTCAACTGTGCCACCAAATTAATTAGAATGGCTTAGTTAATTGGGAAACATTACCAGCCTGCTCAATGCTCATTTCTTTCAAATAACAAAGGGTATCTCTTTAAGAACTACACCTTGCTCAGTATTTAGTAGTACTAGAAACTATCTGACTTTAAATCTTTTGGAAAGTCTCATGAAGTCACTTGATATTTTCTGGCTACTGTAAAGTGGAATCAGGCATTGTTTTGTTGGTTTGGGGTTTTTTTTTAACATCAGTTGCTGTGTAAGTCTTTACAAAGATATTTCTCACAAGCTTTGTGGAGGCTATAACTTAAGGGAGAAAAGGGAGAGATCTTCCCCATTGCCAGTATGATTCATTTTGCTGAAGTTGTATGAGTAATAGAAAATTCCAGAAATATTTATTATTCATAATTAAGTCAGAATGGAAGGTGTTAGATCTTCTGGACTGCCCAGGGCAGAACCGTACTTTTCTCTGTTAGCTCTCTCTATTAGATAAGAACATAACTATTCAGACATTTTAAAATTATTCTGAGAGTTTAGCCAACTTACAGGCAGTATTAGCAGTACTGTAAAGACTGAAAATCCTGTGATTTCCTGCTTCAGCTTTGTGTCACACCATTACATTGACTCTTGCTGATTAATACTGCAAAGCATTTTTGGAAGCTTCCAGACAAAATGTCCTAAAGATAGGGCAGAGTTTACTATGATCTTGATTCAGAGTAATTAATTGGGTGGAATCACCTGAAGAAGTTAAGTTTTATCATGTATCTAGATGCCACCAAAGTGGCTTTTTCATTTCTTCTATCTGGAAGGAAAAGCAGCTCATGGCAGGGTTAACCCTAAATATTCAATTATGGACAGGGTGGTCCCATCCATACCTATACACACCTGTTAAACATGGTCTTCAGTTTACCCACAGGATATTTTTAATATAATATTCGGGCTTTTAAGATGGAATTTCTCTTTTTTTTGATCTTGGATTTGGTTCTGGCCTCTTTAGAAGTTGCATTTCTCTCGTTCCTAGACATCTTCTTTGACTGATATGATGTTTAATCTTCTGTCATCCCAGCCAAGATGTTGTGCGTAGTGAATTAAACATCCCTGAAGTTTTCTTTGATCACAGAAATAACAATAACTCCGTTATTATAATCTCCTCAACTTGTCATAAGGTTTGCATAGCTTAGATGGAAGAGACCAGTTAGGTAATTGATTCTACACTCTTGTTCAGACAGCTGATATTTGAGCAAGAGACAGATCACCCCATCTTGGACCCACCTACCAGAAGTGAAATTTGGTGAAATATCAGTCTTCTGTATGTTGGAGGTCTCCCTTGGCCAGACAAATTTGTGGCCAACTATGATTTTTTTTTTATGTCTTTAACTTGGAGTTTGTTTTTCTCATGCTATGTTTTATCTTTTCAATTATCTGACAATGTACCAATCAATATTTTCAACTGAAGGGAAGTTTAGGCTTCCTGAAACTGAGTGCCACTCCTCCACCAACAGAACAGACAAGGACAATGCTACTGATAGAATTAAAAGCCTGGCATTGAAGATAAAAAACGAACCAAAGCTCTCTAATGCTTGCTTTTCCTGTCTGGTGCACTGTGTATGTTTTACCAGAAGCAATTATAATGTGTGTGACTGCTTTAGGGGCCAATACTTTCACAGCAGAGCCAGTCTTGAAAGCCCTGCATAGTTATCACTTCTATTCCATGGCCCTGTCTGCTGAGCTTGCAGTTCCCACAACAACTTAGTAGTCTTTCTGGACTTGATCCAAAGACAGTTATCTCAGTGGGAATTATTTCAGTTGTCCGTGGATGAAGTAAAACATTATAAAATAGTAAGTGTAAGGGAGTCTGTTCTACCATCACACACCTGAAAGCACCATGTGGATTAGTATCTTATATTTATATAGCATTCTTTCCCATAAAATATTCAGGTAATTTTTATAGATTGATACAAGCTTAGTGCTCGAAACGGATTTTCATGCATCCAGCTGAGGTTTCAGAGAACTGATGTTGGCTCATGCAAATCTCTTCAGCAGGATCAGATTCTGTGTCTCTTCAAACCCACTGAATCCAGAGCTGAAGTGTGCCTGTCCTGGTGAAACAGGGTTGTTAGCAGTTCACAGCAGCACTG
>VZTZ01031758.1:222224-311181 GCA_013400955.1 Drymodes brunneopygia
TGTTAGCAGTTCACAGCAGCACTGCACTACATCTTGTCCCCAGCTGAGGATACCCTACCCAATGGAAACCACAGGGCATGCTTACAAGCTAAGTTTCACCCCCCTGTGAGAGTCTGCCTCAGAACCCATCGCTGATTTTTTTTGGCGTGAAACCTCTGCAAAAATCACACCTTGAAGACAAATTGTGTGTGTTTATATCATAGGATCATAGAACGGTTTGAGTTGGAAGGGACCTTAAAGATCATTTCTTTCCAAACCCTCCCATCCTGGGCAGAAATGCCACCCACTAAATCAGTGTATGTGTAGATATATCATGATACATGCATATATATGTATAAAAAATTGAAGGGGTAACATTTTGTGCAGCACTAGACATCTTCATGCCAAGACATGCAGAGTACAGTTACAGACAAAAGCAAGTGGCTGCTCAGTCACCAGCAGAATGCTTGCAGTCAATGCCTTTTCCCTGGCTGTTACTCAGATTAATTTGCAAAGTTTTCTGTCTCACAGTGTTGGCGTCACCCATGCCAGCTGCAAACATGCTCCTCTTTTCCTTTCAGAGACTTCCCCAGGAGTTGCTGAAGTGACTTTTGTGGAAAAAGAGCCAGCTGAATGCCACACAATCGTTTCTTGGGAGCAAGTGAGTATTTTCCTGATAAAACTGCAGCGAGGTCAGTTTGAATGTGCAGCAGCCCATGGAAAATGTCAAATGCAATGGCAATCTTGTGTTTGTTTATGAGACAGCTTGTTACCAAGTTTGATGTACAGTACAGCCTAAAGAGGTGTTGTTGGGTTTTTCTTAATCAGGTATCACTCTTTTAGGCTGTCACACACACCTGATCTGTTAGAGAAACATCATCAGCGTGGGTACATTCAGGATGACAGCTCTAAAAAGAAATCGCATAACTGTAGTAGGCAGCTACAGTGGTGACTCAGCGGGGAACAAACATTTTTCTGACTCAGGTCTGAAAACATTTTCCAACTCCCTTTCAAACAACAAGAGGCAGTGCTTTATTATCCATGGCCATTAAAGGTAAAGCCCTCAAGCTGGCAAATAACACTGAGCTAAGCAATTTGTTCCAGTTACCTGTTTCGCAGCCATTTGCGTCAACTTCTCATATCTCTTTCTTTCACTTCCTCTTTGGCTACCCAAACCAATCTTTTGGCCAGGGCATGTCCCATTGCCTGTTCTAGAAGACTGTGAAGGACACGTGCTACCTTCTCTCTGCATTATCTGACCTTCCTGCATTAGTCTGTGTGATCAGAAGGCTCCTGAAAATTGTTGTGTGACTCGCATGGGCAGAGATGGCATTTTCAGTCCCTTTTTAGAATATACATATCTTCACTAATCCCATGGTCATGGTGGAATAACTGCTTGGTAGGTGTTGCTCAAGTGTAGGGATGGGACAGTAGAAGCTCTCTGGGTTTGGAAAGGCACATGGCTGAGGATGGAGTTGAGTGAATCATCCTCCCTCTGCTCCAACTCTGGCTGTGGCCTAAAGCAAATGCTCCCAGGGACTGCTCTTGTTACCACTGCATGAAATACCTTCCCCTTTGACACCTTACAACTTACTGCTTTTCCTAAACAGTGAGAAAAAGTCTTATACTAGTTTTGGTAATGCCCTATTCCAATTAGTGATGTTTCAAGAACATATATAATATATATTTATANAAGCCAGCAATTGTGGTCAGGGAGAAATGTCCTGTTTTTCAGGTTTGTGTAAGCTGATTCCTGGTTTCCTGTAGCTGTTGTTCAGGTGTCAGGTTAACTGGGCTGGAAAGTTTGAGGCACCATGACTGTGAGCCAGCTCAGGTCTGGGAACACAGAGTGATATTTGCTCATTCTTCTGTTGAATGGGGAGGACTGCTTCTGGACACAGTGCTCATTCCTCTCATTTTCAGGTGCTGTGTCTCCTCTGAACTAAAATGGGTTTATTTCAAAACTGAGCTATTCTTGTAAAGCCAAGCTGCTGTAGCCGAAGCACTTCATTCAAGAGAAGCCAAAACAAAATTTCAGTTCCTACCCTCCTGCCCAGTGATGGACTAAGTCAGTTGTGGAAGTAAATGTTGAAAATTAAGTGAGTACAGTTGAGTTGGACTTCTGATAGTGAAGGACTTGGCTGTCTATTTCTTTGGTTTTGGTTCCAGTTGCTTTGACAAATTAAAGCTCCCTTCTCAAACTGAAAGGCAACTGGATCCTTTTTTCCTTTCTTTTGTTTTTCTTTGAGCTCTGAGTATGAAGTCTAAATCTAACCCTGTCTACACAATTGCAGCACAAACTGTCCTGCCATGATGATTAAGTGCAATGCACTCAACAATTCACAAAGCACTTTTGGGATGAATTTGTACTTCATTTTTCCTTACATTACATTTCTTGACTTTGAAACTTTCATTTCTTGAATTTGAATAAGTTTGGTTTTTTTATCGGATTTTTGGCCACTAGATGGCAATACTTGTGCATGTAATCATTTCTCCATGGTGGAGATTTTTAAGAAGGTTTTGTCAGAGTATATATTTTTAACTTCCCTCTGCATCTTTGTTTATGAAAGTACTTGCAGGACTTTTCTGTGATGTAGGAAAAACTGGTTAAACTGTTCCCAAAATTACATAATTTTTCCCCCAACAACTTCTCTCTCTATTGAGACTCACCAAATAAAAGCTTTATATTTTAGATTATTTTTTAATGGAATAAATTTTTCTAGTCCGATTTTGATTCTGCAAGTAAAGATTTTTTTACTGAGAAAAATCCAAGTGATCAGAAGCTCTTAAAAGAAAATCAACCTTTTAAAAATTATTTATTATTAATTGACATTTTATTCATGCGGGGAATATGCATTTTTTGTTTCCATCAGCCATGTTTTCTAAATTGTGCTGTGCCATGTTTGTGCTGCTATGTAGCTAGATACTATGGTGTTTTAAAATCTTACCATGTTGAGTTTAAAAAAATCTTTTAAATATTAAACTTGTTGAATGTCCCTTAGCTGCCTTGAAGCTTTGCAGGGGAAACTGAGCTTTGTGACAGGAATTAGTGCAGTAAGACTGTAAAGAGCAGAAGAGATTTTTCTCAAGGAAGAAAGAGCTGCTAAGTGTTACACTTCAGGAAATCAAGCTTGAAATCACTCCTAAAAAATGTATTGGAAATCAGTACACTCACAAAAATGTTTAAGGTATATGATTGCCCTTTGTATTTACATGGGTAAAGCATCATTTCCCCAAAAATTGTAAGCAGTTCATTGTATTTTAATAAAACCAGATTATTTTTAAACGTTTTCTCATATTTAAACCTACTGAGATGTTACCTTTTCCCCAAGAGAGACAAGCAGCAGAAGAGGGAGTAGAGACAGAGTTACCTGGTCACCACAAAACCAGTGTTAATAACTGTTTATCATCCTATGAACCCTTTCCCACTCCTAAAAGTGGGCTGGCAATAGCCCTACTCCCCTCCACATGCAGTTTTTAGAAATAGATGTTACACTGAAACACTGCTAGGAGGTACTGTGGTGCAGTGTCTGAATCACATTTTCTTTTTTGCCTCAACTAGAACAAAAATTAGTCACTCACATCATTGTTTTGGTTTTCAAAAAATAGAAAATTGTATTTTGTTAGAGGGATGCAGAGGTACCTGAGATCATTTTCTCTTGTCCTTCTCACTTGTTATTTGGGAGAAAAGCCTGACCCACACTTGGCTTTCAGGGACTTCCAGTACCTTTCAGGTGGTCAAGAGTGAGATAGTCTCCCTGAACCTCCTCTTCTCCAGTCTGAACACCTCCAGCTCCCTCAGCCACTACTCCCAGACCTGTGCTCCAGACCCTTCCCCAGCTCTGTTTCCTCCTCTGGATGTGCTCCAGTCCCTCAGTGTCCTTCCTGCTCTGAGGGAACAAAGCTGAACACAGAATTCCAGGTGTGGCCTCACCAGTGCCAATTGCAGGGCATGGGCACTGCCCTGGTCCTGCTGGCCACACCATTGCTGACACAAGCCCAGTGCCATTGCCCTTCTTGGCCACTGGGCACACCCTGGCTCATGTTCAGCCACTGACAACCAGCACCTCCAGCTCCTTCCCCACTGGGCAGCTTTCCAGCCATTCTATCCCAGCCTGGAGCTGCAGGGAGTTGTTGTGACCCAAGGCCAGGACCCAGCACTTGGCCTGGTTGAACCTCACACAATTGGCCTCAGGACATGGATCCAGCCCATCCTGATCCCTCTGCAGAGCCTTCCTGCCCTCCAGCAGATCAGCCCTCCCATCCAGCTTGGTGTTGTTCTCAAACTGACTGAGGGTGCACTTGACTCCCTCATTCAGATCATCAATAAAAGTGGCCAGGCTGGCCCCAGTACTGAGCCCTGGGGGACACCACTAGTGACTGGCCCCAGCTGGATGTAATTTCATTCATTCTTTGGGCAGGGACATCAGCTTCAGCAAACAGTGCAACCATCCAAGCCATGAGGAGCCAATTTCTCAGGAAAAATATTGTGGGAATGGTGTCAAAGTCTTTACTGCAGTCTGGGAAGACACATCACCAGCCTTTCCCTCACCCACTAAGAGGGTTACTTTATTATAGAAGGAGATTGGGTCAGGCAGTTATGCCTTTCACAAACCCCTGCTGCCTGGCCCTGATCCCCTGGATCTCCTGTATGTGCCATGTGGTGGCACTCAAGGTGATCTTCATAACCTCTCCGGCACCAAGGTCAGGCTGTCAGGCCTGAATTTTCCTGGTTTCTCATTCAAACCCTTACACACAATCTAGAAACTTCCTGAGCTGTTCCCTGTCTACTGTGTAGTGTTTCCAGCACAAGCCTGGAATGTCATCCTCCTTGCTTCTACTGCATCTCTTTTTGACTCCAAGTATGCACGCATGGTGCACAACTTCAACAGTCCTTCTTGGCATCCTTCTTGTGCTCCCTTAGCATTAGCCAAGCCTGCCATCCCTGATCCCCATGACCACAGGATCTACCTACCTTGAGCTTACCTTGTGACTCTGACTGTGGGAGAGGTGGAGAAGTAGATCCCGCAGGGCCAGCACATGAGGCAAGCTGTGCTTCTTCAAGCTGCATAATGAGGAACTGGCTGGAGGACTTTTGGGTGGTAGATAGTGTTTCTTACACAGTGCTCCCCATCTTGTTAAGCTTTATAACATACTGAAAAACTACCTGCACAATGATATCCTCAAGAGATCTTTTAAATCCTGTTCTCTGCAGCAGGGGATCAAGTCTACTCCAGCCCCAGAAAATCAAGGTGATCTCCTGGGACCCCCCCGGGTCAGATTTATTAAAGGTGCAACAAGGACATCTCAATGTGTTACATAAATTAACATCAGCATTCACTGGCAGCTAGGACAAATCAGTCATGAAACTTCAGGGCATTAGGAAGAGGCAAAGGTGTCTGCTGATGTGGTCTGTTACTTGGAAGCCCTGGGAAGTGATAATTGTCTTCCTTCTCTCCCCAGAAGTTAGATAAAACTCATTCATGTTTTTAGAGAAGTCTCTCTAGAGCTGTATGTTTTGATTGCTTTCTGTTTCAAGAGTATTTCAAGTGAGCTGCCATATGTCAGGGTTTTTAGCTTTGGATCCAGTTCTAATCAGGTCCTGGCAGCAAAAATCAGATTCTAATATTTTTCTCTGTACTCAATGGACTGTGCTTTCTTGGAAGACTGTTTGGGGATATTACAGAGAACAAGCAAAAGGAAAAGACCTCATGCACCCTATTGGACACTTGGGATATGTTGTTTTATGAGCTGATGAATGTAACCAGATAACTGGAATGAAAACAGCTGCTTGCCACGGCTGTGGTTAAGTCAATTCTGACATGTTATATAGGCACAGTATATTTCATGGGGCTGGAGATCACAACCCTGAGAACTACCAGTTAAGCAAGAGGAATACAGAGTTTGATAAACCATTTTTAATATATAGTGGCTTGTTTCTCTGATTGCTGTCAGAAGATTACTGTTCTGATGTCATATGGTCATGTGACTAAGCACAATATGACAGATCAATACAGCCTGTCCATCAGATGAGAGAGATGGGTGTTAATGAAGCTTTTTGTTTACAGGCGTTTTCCTATAGACCCCAGGAGGATTCAGATCAGAAAACCTATTCAGATGTGATTTTTCCCTTATCTTAGTCAGCTATATTTGCTAAATTTGTCTGTGCCTGACTTGTAGCAGTAATTATCTGGATACTACAGTGGAAGTTTTAAAATCTTAGATTTTGTTACCCAATGGATCTGGTTCTCCTGTATGGAGAAGAACACCCACTGAAGCCAGGAGACCCATTCACATACGTGTTTTTACTGCTGCAATGAATTTGTTGGAATTGGGGGATTTGAAATGTGTTCAAAGTGTAAACTTTTTGTCATGAGGCTTTGTAGCAGGTCTGTCATACTTTCTTTCTTCATAGTTTTAGCCATAGTCACTGTGTTTACAGGTACAACTTGAAACTGGAAGTGCTGAAAGCACAGCATGAAATTATAAATATTTAGGACTGAGGAGAGCCACAGAAAGTGTGTTTGTTAAAGGCATTTGAAGAACTTCAGATATGTCCATGTGGTTTAGTAATTGCCTTAAACTTGCCACCAGGTCCTCAGCCATCACCTGACTCTTGCTGTAGGATGGTGAATTCTTCTCAAAACAGCCCCTGCAGTATGAGGTTATCCGCTTTAAGATCTGTGGACCCTGAAGATTTTCCTACCTGGATTAGGAAAGCTCTGAGCTAGTGACCATGCTGCTTGATGAGGCAGGTAAAGTGACCTGCCCTACTGCAAGCTGCAAAGCCATGAATGTCTGGGACTCATCAGTAGCAGTCAATCGACATAATGAATGTCCTTAAAAAATCAGTTAACAAGCACAAGTTGTGGGCAGGTTAGGGGGTCCTACGTCGTATGTACTCCCCAGTTTAGGGGGCAGAGACTGTAACAACCCAGACAAAATGGCTGTGAATAAGGCTTTAACAGGCAGAAAGGCTGCTCTGGTCCTAGGGGAGGGAGGGTGAGACCAGCACGTTCCCTTGCTCAGCCAGCAGCTGATGACTAGAGGCCAGCATTGCAGCTGGATGCACAGCTAGAAGGTTGCTCTTGCTGGACAGATACATCAAGAGAACATCTTTCTTCTCTTGAGATGTTAAAAATTCATGCCCCAAGTGAAGCAGAGATACTTGAACTGCATGTGCATCTTCCTTTTCCTTAGCTACTGGTTACTAGAATATTCTGTCTTTATTTAATGAAACTTTTCCACTAGGAGAGTGGTGCAGCCCTTGGACAAGTCAACATGCACAGACTGTGGAACCTCCATCATCAGACACCCTCCTTAGTTTTGAGGTCTGGTTCTTTTGGAGTGTTGAGTTTGACTGTTTTAAATTTGAACTCACTGGAGTCAATCTGGTTTTTTCTCTAAAACAGTTACAGACAGAGGAACAGGTAACTCCTTTAGTCCTGCTTGTTGCTTGTCCTATTAAAACTGGCAGGCTTCTATCCTGTTTGATTTTATGTACTTGACACTGCAGCAAGAACAGGGTCACTGGTCTGCAGCCAGTCCTGTCCCCAGGAGCAGAGTCTACAAATGCCTGTAACTCTTTAGGCTTCTTTTTGTTCTGAGAATTAAGCCTTTATTCTTCCTTCCTTGTATTTGCAGCTTAACTGAAGAGTCTAAGTTAAGACTCCTTCCACAATCAAGACAGGTATAGGATAAGGGTTCTGGTTCCTAGAAACTTGGGCTCACTGAGGTTGCTTCTTTCACTGGTGGCTCAGAAGGAAGCTTAGGAGCCCCAGCCATGCACTGAAGTTTGGAGGGATGAAGGCAGACCAGCAAGGTTGTGAGTCTGACTTTGCATGTGTTTGCACACATACTTTTTGTTAAGTGAAACATAATCTGCTTGAGTATGTGCCGCCTTTGAATCTATGCTTCTTTCACCTACTTGGAGCTGAAACCCCTCAGAAGAAGGGAGTCATTGTGCTAAAACTGTACATGCTTTAGTGGAACAGGTAAGTTTAAAGCAAAAACTTAAAGCAAAACCCTACTCCTTTAAGCCATATATATGAAAAAGCTGATTGTTCTGATTTATGTGAGCTTGGAGTGGCTGCTGATCTCAAAAGGTAATATGATGTCTCAGTTCGGGAACAATGCTGTAATAATTTTGTGATGACTAACTGCTTATTGTGAAATTTTCCCAACCTATCTTTGTTAAGACTAGGAGAGTCCCAAGAAATACGCAGTTTTCTCTCAAGGCTTTAGAATGGGATGTTTGAATTTATTTGAGTCACCTTGGAGTTTAGCAAAAAACTTGGTGGCAAATATCACTGTACCCATTTTCAGTTGTTCATAGGGTTTGAGGCATATTCTGCATTTTCCCATAACACTTTGAGTGTCATTTGCAGAAAAACTCCTGTGTATTACCAGAGGATTTAAAGAACTTCTATCTGATGACTGATGGCTTCCAGATGACCTGGAGTGTGAAGACCGATGGTGAGTCCCTGTATTCCTCTCCACTGACAAGCTCAATTCATTGCAGCCAGTCCTTCCTTTGCAGAACCTCTTTAATTTCAAACTTAGTTTCTGCACAATCTATACACATCTCAGGGCAAAATCTATTGCTTGCATATTCTGGGCTCCCACAGAAGAGGTGCATACACTGTACACTGGCAAGAAACAAATTATTCATGACATAAATGCTGTTCTGTAATACACTGGCCATCTGTTGACACTCAGATTTAGGTGTGTCATTTAAACCTCATACTCGCTCTGTAGTTCATGGAGAAAGAAACAGCTGTAGCTCATTATCCCATCATAAATCAATAGAAAGAGTCAGCCTCTGGTAATGCTTCTTTCCCATTAAACTGTATGTGTACGTGTTGGAGCCTGATTCTGCTTTCTACCAGCTAAAGTCCAAGCTTCATTTTCCATCCTTGTTTGGCGAAAATCAGGTAGTTTGTTCACTCTGCAGCTATTATCCTGACTCTCATTGCCTTCAGGCAGGGTTCTCAAATTGAGCTGTGGACACTCCTCACTTCTGGAGATGGGTGTCAAATTCAGGGTCTTTCTTAGGAAGTGAAATGACATTTCAGAGACAGTTGACATCAGTCCTTTAGCACCTGCCTTGACTCCCATTACGTTTCAAGTGTTGTAACCTCTGAGGAGTCTTGTTTTCAGGGCTCAAAAGTGTGCAGAGATCAAGGCTGCTGTTACAACTGTCTTGTCTGAGCCAACATCCAGCAGTGCCTTCTGAGACCCACCACACTGGCACGTGGCCGAACAGGGTGCTTGCTGCCTTGATGTCTGATAACAGTCTGAGTCCTCAGAAACCAGGACAAGTGACAAATGCTGAAGTGTTCTTTCAGCACATGGGGAGCACTCCCATGATGATGCACAGATAAAATCCTCTATGGGAGTGGGAGCCAAGAGGAGGTAGCCTGAGCAGATACATGGAGTGGAAGAGGACAAGCTGCCCAGTAAGCTGTGAATGTGTGGGGCGGTTTCTGATGGGAAGGGCAGCAGCAGAGAAAAGAGCTTTGAGGAAGAAGCTGTAGCTGAAATCCTGTAGCCACAATTTTTCACAGGGCTGAGCTAACAGCTGCAGCACAGTCTCTGCCAGCAGTGTAATTCTCATACTTGTACAGCTCTGAGATGGTGTTGCATCACGTGTAAGTGTGAGTCTGTGTTTGAAAAAGCCTCATTTTTGCTCCTGTAGAGTCTTACTTAAGTTAAATGTCCAGGTCCGCTGGGTATAACCATCTCTTCACCCCATAGAGGTTGATGTCTGGAGGGAAAGAAATACCTCGCATGCTGTCCTGACATTGGATGTGGCTAATGATGGTTTTGTTGCAGATACCCCAATGCCCCTGGGCTCCATGGTGATTAACAGTGTCTCGAATTTGTGTCGGCTTGGGGGGTCCTCCATGTACACTCTGCCTAATGCTCCAACTCTTGCTGACCTGGAAGATGACACAGATGAGGAAGGTAAGGCCCTGTTAACAGGATAGAAAACCTGCTCTTCTCATCCCTTTTGTTCTGTTAATGTTAGGATATAGCACAAGATACGTGGACCAAAATACTTTCCACCAGATCAAGTTGCTCACAGCTCCATCCAGATAGCTTTAAACACTTCCAGGTTTGAGGCATTCACAACTTCTCTGGGCAGCCTGTGCCAGTGCCTAATCACCTTCACAGTAAAGAATTGTTTCCTAATATCTGGTGTAAATCTGTCCTTTGTCAGTGTGAAGCTACTCCCCCTTGTCCTGTCACTACATACCCTTGTGAAAAGTCCCTTTCCATCTTTCTTTTACGCTCCATTCCAGGTACTGGAAGTCTTTTCCAGGTCACCCTGAAGCCTTCTATTTTCCAGGCTGTACAAACCCAATTTTGTTAGCACCTCAGCTTTCCCCCTGGCAGGGGAATTGGAACAAGATGATCTTTAATGTTCCTTCCATTCTGCAATACAACAACAGAAAAGGTCACTCCAGGTAGATGGGGATTACTTGGTCTAGCAACCTGGTCTACAGAAGGGTGTCCCTGTTCCTCTCAGGGCAGTTGGAACAAGATGATCTTCAAGGTTCATTGCAACCCAAACCATTCTGTGATTCTCTAAATCTCTGTCTACTGGGCTGGATTTATTATGGATCTTATTAGTTCCCTACACTCTTGGCAGGTAGATCTGTATGCTGTGGATGTTGTGGGGATTAGTGTTATTTGCAACCTCTTTTAACAGCCTGTCAGCCTTCCTGTTCTGCCTTTTCCCTGTTTAAACTTTCACCTGAACCTTTCTCCAGTGATTCAGCTTCCAAAATCTTTGTGTGCTTAGGGTGTTACATGGGCAAAAGATAACGGGTTTTGTTTTGGCAGTGAAAAGTCAGCTTGAATTGGAAAAGTAACTGGTACATACACATAACTGTGAGGTTACCCTGGAACCTAAATGCTGCCTAAAAATGCTGGGAATGCTATTTGGAGAGAATAAAAAAGAAAAAGAAAGCCCACTCACTTTGTCAGAGCTCTCTCAGTCCAGCTGGAAAAATCAAGAGGATAAGAACACAGCCAGGTGTCAGACCGATTTCTTAAAGGAATGCTATTTGATTTCAGTCTTGTCTCTGCATCACTGTAAGCTCTTCTGGCTTCTCATTGTGGCTGAAAGTATTTTTGGACATTCCAGTTAGGCTACAGTCCTGATCTTCTAGCCATTGTAAAGAAATGCACCAAATTCTGCTTCTATTTAGTGGCTTAAACCTTCATTGATGCATTTATAAGGTACACATCCCCACAGAAGTTCCTATCCTGACTTTTAGGGAAACTTCTTCTGAAAAGTACAGCTTTTATGTCCCACTTCTTCCCCATCAGCTTTAGGTTTCAAAAGAGCATTCTGCAGGAACTTGCAGCTACACAGTCCCAAAATTGTTTTGTAGAAATTCTCAGTAATGGTTGAGGGTCACAAGTTGAAGATTCTGATGTGGTTGTTGAGAAGAATACTGATGTCACACTGGAATGTATGGAAAAATATATACCTCTGCAATTTCATTGAAGTCTTGTCCCAAGAGAAAAAGAATAATTGTTCTCCCTGTGCTCCTTAGAAAACAATAAATTAGGACAAAAAAAGGAATCATATATACAACAGAAATAATGGGCTTCAATTGTAACAGGAAAGATTCAGGATCCAAGAGGAGAACTTCTAAGTGATAAGTGATGGGTTTGGGTTGAGTGCCTAGAGACTGTGACTTCTCTAACACTGAAGAACTTAAAGAAAAGATTAGACAAACCTCAGGAGTGACAGCTGTAAGCCTTGTCTTGCTTAATGCCAGGGAGGAACTATAAGTCAGCTTGTCTATTTTCAGCCATCTGATTTTGACTCTGTGGTTTGTTTTCTGAACAAAGATAAAATTTTTCTCACTTTTTTTTTTCCTTAGTTTTATTTTAAACCTAGGGAACTCAATAATTTCCAAGAAATATAAATGTAGTAGTTTGATTCAGTTCTTCATCAACTGATTTATTAATGTATAAAACAGGTTGACGCTTTGCAACAGAGCCATAGTCAATTTTCCAAACATGTTTCATAAAGTTTTTTCCTTGGTTTCAGGTAATGGAGACAAACCAGAGAAGCCACACTTTGATTCTCGTAGTCTTATCTTTGAATTAGACCCATGCAATGGGAATGGGAAAGTCTGTCTTGTTTATAAACATGCTGAACCAGGTAAGACTGAAACAAGGAAAGTTAGCTGTCTCTTGTTGTGGCTTGTATCTGGAGGCACTTGTGGAGAGTTATCTTGTATTTCTGATCTTCTTTGCAATTTGTAGGTGAAACTTTTACTGGGATGTCCTGTCTCCACTGAAGTCAGGAGCTAAATCTTAACTAGATCTAACATTCTCACTCCTTTTAGTGTTGGAGTCTGAGTTATAACTTATGATTTCTGTGTGCATAGAAACAGGGAAGTATTCACATGTGACCTACAGACAATTGTGTTGAAATAATACAGAGCTCCACTAATCTGGTTACTTGCATGGCTTGGAACAAAGCCATTACATTTTGATGAGAAAGGGCATAACTCTGCTTAGAAACAAAGTGTAGATGGTAAAAAAAGCTGAGACAGAATTAGACTGGGTCTTCCACCTTGTGCATGGATGCAGAGCCTCCAGGTGCTAACTAGGCCAAAATGTGACAGAAAGGGTTAATGGGAGGGTGAGAAATGGCAGCTGAGCTGTTTCTTCTGACAAATACAGAGATAACTGTTATCAGGGAGAGAGAAGTGAAACACCCAAGGCACTTGTAAAATAGTTGTCATCTGACACAGTGCACAGGTCACTAGATACGTGTATGTTTATTGTGTAGAGTTGTGCAATTGCAATACACAGATTCTTAAGAAAAATCTTGGATTATTATCTTGTTTCTTTCATTGGATGTGACTACAACTGCCATGGCAGGAAGTCCTTGTCCTCTTGTCTCCCAGTGTTAGTGATTTCAGCACATGCAGTGGATTACCTGGGCAAGGGAAGGGAGCAGTTGTTACACATGTCAGCACAGGGGCAGTCTTTTTAAATGACAGTGCTCACCATCTCAGCTTCCCAAGAAAATAACTTTTTATGCCACGAAGGATGTCACCACCAGAGAAATATTTGATCACTGTGGAAAGATTTTGCAAAATGTGTTTTTGTTGGCAGCACACACTCCCATGACTTCCAGACTCTGGACTCTATTCAGTAATCCAGATGACTGACAATTGAGTTAGTTGCTTTTTACTTTGTGGGGCGGATAAATGTTTGCCATAATTGTACTTTGAACATTTACTACATTGCTGATGTCTAAGAATGTTCCACATAGCATGTCACTCCCAGGCTGTGAAGGAGCAGCATTGCATTCATTGTCCAGCACACAGCTAGACAAATACCTTATGCAGTGGGTGAACACTGGCTGATGGGTAGGACACAAAGGGTTCTAGTAAATTGGGCTAAATAGTAAATAGCCATCACATCAGGCTGAGAGCTGGTCACTGGTGGGGTTCTGCAGGGCTCCATCTTGGGCCCAGTGCTCTTCAATGTCTTCATAAATAGCTTGGACACAGGACTGGAAGGGGTGCTAAGTTTGTCCGTGGTACTAAATTGGGAGGAGCTGATGTCTCCCTCAAAGGCCCTGCAAAGAGACCTCGACAAATTAGAGAGATGTGCAACCACCAACCATATGAAGTTTAATAGAGACAAATGCTGGATTCTGCAACAGGGCTGGGGCAACCCTGGATATACGTAAAACAGCCTTTGTGATGAGTATGTTGTGTCTCCCACCTGACAATGGCCAGGAGTTGATCTTAATACTGCAAAGCAACAGTGTAATTTGTGCTCGTTTTATTCTAGTGATCTCCCCAGACACAGAGATCTGGTTCCTGGACAGAGCTCTGTATTGGCATTTCCTCACCAAAACCTTCACAGCCTACTACCGCCTGCTCATCACCCACCTGGGTCTACCACAGTGGCAGTATGCCTTCACCAGCTATGGGGTCAGTCCCCAGGCCAAGGTAGGACAGCAACTTCCAGCTTGTCAGTATTTTGCATAAGTGTAGACTGGAAAAACATCTTCCCACCTTCCCACCTCTCTGTGGGCTCAAGGGGGCCTCCTGGGTGAGCCATGGAAGAGACCACAAGTTTTTTCCCTGTAACGTGTTAACAGTCATTTGTTTCACTGTAATTTGAATTCACTAATATTGTGTTAACCTTACTTCTCTCACGGCAATTGGGCCTTGATAAAAATTATGCCCCAAAAAGGGTAATTTAAAGTCCTAGAGGTAGTTACGGAAGACCTCTACATAAAGCCTTGTGAGCATTCCAGTCGCTTATTATTATCAAAATTACTATTCTTCTGTGCCAAAATCCTGCTATTAGAAACTTCTGCTGTTCTTCTGTGTTTGAGTAGGCCTTCAGCCCTATCCCTGCCTCCATCCTGTGAGAGGTCAGGGAATGGAGCCAGTGGTTTTCCTGAACACAGCTCCTAGGCCAGTGCAGTGTCAGTGTACCTTGACAAGGCCTGTTGGGATCTGAGTGTCCTGCACTTCACCCAGACATGACAGCTCTCTTACTAGCATGGCATTCCCTGATCCTGTGTGCACACCAGAATTACTAAAATCATTCCTGTCTTCCCATCAAATAGTGGCTGTAGAATTTGGTTCTTTTTATTCCTGATGCTTTCCCTGTTACACTGCACTTTATCAGTCAAAGCTGTGTATGTGGCACCATGCTCTGCCTTCCTGTAACTTTCCTGCTATAAATATTTTATTATGTTCAGTATATTCACAAACCTTAAGATGAAGCATTCATATGTTCCCTAATGATTTGCAGCCCCTGTTGGTTAAAATCCTCCTAGTTCATTAACCATTATCATTTTTAAAGGTTTTCAAGAGGGTGTATTAAAGCTATTTGTTTTCCACTAAGCAGTACATTAATAGATGATTATTTATATTTTGGTATTGATCTTCTGTTAATCTTGTCCAACACTTTGCTGATGGTTTCAGTGTGATTTGTAATACCGTAACTCCTGTAGTTTTATTTCCTGACTTTGTTAATGGAAAAATGATACCAAAAAAAAGAGTCAAGAACTGTAGGGCATAACATTGTTGTGTCTGCTGCAACCAAAAAACCAAATCATTGTAGTTACTTCTAGATAGAAAATCAGAAATAGAAACAATAAGACAAACAGAAAATTCTTTGTGCAAGGAGTTTAAAAAATTCATTATTTTATGTGTGAAGAGAGGGAGGAAGGTTACATTTTGAGAAAATCAACTAGTTGGTTTTTGGTTTATAAGCACATTTAAATTCCAAGGTTTTTTTAATCCTTTCTGCTTATCTGAATCTAAATAAATGTAGTTTACTTTCATCCCCTCCTTTTGCTTTTCATCCTGTGGTGTAAATCAGGATTTGCTCTTGATAGGAGTTAGACTGCAGGAAAGGTGGTGTTAGGGTTGTGCCTGGCTCTCCTCTTCCCTATCTGGAATGCAGTTCCAGGACTGGGGCTGTAGCCATGCCTTGTGTATCCTTATCACAAGCACTCTTCCAAGTCCTGTAAACTGCAAACTGATAAGTGGCATAGGATTAAAATTATGTGTTGGGGAAGATGGGGAGCGGGGTGGAATTGTCTAACTGCAGTTTGAATTTAACCTGTTCCTTCCACACCATCCTGCCTTTCAGCAATGGTTTAACATGTATAAACCCATAACCATCAACACAGCACTCCTGTCTGAAGAAGCTGATTCCTTTGTGAACAAGCTGGACCCCAATAAGGTATTTAAAAGCAAGAACAAAACTCCAGTGCTCAAGAAGAAACCACTTTCACAGCCACCAGGCTCCCAAAAGAGTCACACGAGCATGACCTCTGCCAAGACATCCTCACTACCTGGGAATTCTTCAAGGAAGTGAGCCCACTAGACCTGACTGCAAATGGACAACATTTGCAATAAGCTTTGATGTTTTCTGCTGCAGAGTCTCAGTGGTTCAGACCAAGTTCCTTGTGCATGAATAGATGTGCCCATGGAAAACACATTGCAGCACTTGCATGAAATATAGCCACGATGTGGATGTAGTTCCTGGAGACTCTTTAAAAAAAACTTGAGACATCGATTTTATTCCCTTCTGCTACTTGTAGCATGTACTTTTCAGAGGGCATGAAGAAACCCTTGATGTCAGTGCTCCATAGGGAAATTTCTCTTCTGTACAACTGCAGCAGTGAAATGAAAGCAAATGTTATTCACCATAACTTTAACAGACCCATGCTGAAGTAGAGGGTGTGAAGATATTTCTGCCATGTCCTTTGACAGAAAACTGTCCTGACTTTGCCTGCTGTGGGAGCAGGCTGGAACCCACTGAGCAGGTAAGTATCTTCCACTCCAGACAGAATCAAACTCTGCACCTCCCTGTGCTCCTTCCAACTTCTGCTCTGAGATTCATGGTACAATGGGACCTGGGACTTCCATGTCTCTGCATTAGCCTTCTTGCCACTTGCTCTGCAGCCCAGACCATTTTTTGGCCTTCATCCTGTATCTTTTCAGATGGTGACATGATTTGCAATAATCCTGAAGCCAGAGACTGCAAGATCCCTTGTTGCCTCCTTTTGTGGGAACTGCTGAGCAAAGAGTCAATGGTGTTGCGTCCCATCAGCCAGGAGGACCCCTTGGTTTGTCACACATTCGTTTGCAAAGCTGACCACTGAAACGGCCTTTGGCACTTTTCAGTTGGGCAGGATCTCACCAGGGGCCACTGAGATTCTACAGCCTTGGAAGCCCCTGATGCTGTTTTCTATACTGAAAGTTTTCAGGTTAGAGCTGCACTTTAACCCATTCACTGCTGGTTTTTAGTTACATGTTTGTTTCCATCACTTTTCTATGCTGTTCTGTCTTCCAAATATGCTGGAATCATGGTAGCACCCAAGACGTTTTGTGCCTAAATGTGGAAATTGAAATCACTGTCTTCAAATAAGCATTGACTGTTTAAACATCATCATCTTTAATTTTTGAAACCACCACATAATAACACAAGACAAACCTACTTCACAGGTAGGTTGTGAGGCTTTCATGAGTATTTGTATGGCCTTCAGAAAGATGAAGCCATCCTGTAAGTCCTTAATAGTATTTTAATAAATACTTGAATATTTTCCTCCAAAGTGATTGGGTATTAGAAGATGCTTTGGGGAGCACATGGACTTAGGGTGAAAAGGATGTATGGCAAGAGCAGCGTTGAGGATGGATTGTTTGGGGTGGTTTTGTAATGCAGTAGAGAATATCTCACTGAGAAGGGATGAGTTACAGTGCTTTTAGCTAATCCCTCTTGAGCTACTCAGAAATTCCTGGTTTGTTTCACACAGGCCAAAAGGCTGAACTGTGTGACAGCTGTTCCACTTCTGTCCTGCAGTCAGTGTACATCTCTGCAGCCATCAGCCCCTCCTCAGGTGAGTTTTGCTGGCTTCCAGCACTGCCCAGGGCCCACCTTCAAATGCCATTGCTGCATTGCCTGGCAGCCACTCTCTGCCACCCCCAGATGACAAGAAACCCTCTAATGCACCCTTGCAAGCCCATGTGCATCTCGAGGCAGGTGAAGATCTGTGATAGCTGCTCTACTGATATAAAGTGAGCTCTAATGAGAAAGCACATCAGTACCTCCTACCCACCCCCACCCCATGCCATAGCAATCCATCAGTTATCCTTTTAATATTGGGATAGAAATGATCATTAAAGCCAGCAAATGCGCTTTTCTGGAATTCTGTGCAGTAGTGATGTTCTGTCACTTCCTACTCTTGGAGAACTCTGTGTTGTTTATTCATGGCACCCAGCCCTGGGACTGCAGTTATGTGCTTGACACACAGATCATAGTTGCTTAACTTTGAAAAGTTAAGACTATTGTCACCCCTCTTGGGAACATGCAGCTTCAGAAAGTGTTCTGCTTTTAATCCAGTGACACCTCAAACTTGCAAGGCTGTTGCAGGCCCACTTCCTCATTCAGATGGAGGCAGCAGAATTCCTGCAGCAGCAGGGCAACCTCTTACACTTCTCATGCATTCAGAGTAGAAAAGAAGTGGGGAGGCGGCACTGTTCAAGTTTTTGGAGACGCTGTCACAGATACTGACGTCTTTCCTGTGGTGGTAGTTGGTGTAGCTCAAGTCTAGAGTGTCAGTCACACACATGGTTCTTTGATGCCAGCATGTTCCAGCAAAACTGTGGCAGAATTCAGAAGACCCTATAGTTTAGTTCGCTAATTTTGTAATGCTTCCCAAATGTTCAGATCAAAAAACAAAAAAAAACAAGCATGAAAAAAAACCAAACAACCCAACAGGTTCATGTTGCTATTTCAGATGGTCCTTGTTCTTCTCTCTTCTGTAGTCTTCCATGCTAGGTGTTTGTTAGCGTGACAGATACGCAAATGAAGCAAGCCTAGGCCCCTAGTCCACCACTGTAGTATCTGCCTCTTACCAAAGCATATTCCAGATAAAATTTTCTGTTTTAATTAACTTAATCCTGTTGTGTCTGCCAATGTTGATGCCTGTATTTTGATTTATATGAATGTATATGTATCTGGAGTCTTGTAGCTCTGCTTTGCTTTTCTTCAGAATATGATGATTGATTGGGGGTTGAGTTTTGTTTTGGGTTGTTTTGGTTTTTGGGGTTTTTGCTGGGTTTTTTTATAGATTTTTACACAAGGAGATCGAGTAATTTCTTCAGGTCACAGTTAGGTCTAGCCCTACACAGGTCTGCCCAATATCTCAGATACCAAATTGGTCTGTTTAAGAGTAGGTTTACTAAAATCTAGTCCTTCATCTGTCCACCTGCATGGTGGACAAACAGATATACCCTTCACATATGTCATCACAGCATGTGGCCATCACAGTGTGGAAGTCTCCGTGCCTCCCTGTTCTTTCCCTTGTTCAGTTTCATGGGCAGGGTGGTTGTGCCAATCAATGCAGATTTTGTAGAGGAAAACACCAGCAAGAGATCCCAGAGCTGGAGCTGTGACTGGGATCCACCACCAGGAACGGTCAGCCCTAAAATGAAACACAGAGAAGGCAGCTAGTGAGCCAGACTGGAATCACTGCCCTGCCACCACATCGTGCTGGGGCGGGAGTGAGCTGTGTGAGCAGAGGAGTCTGTTTCACTCCAGGCACTAAGCCTACAGTTGCCTTGGACAAATTCACTGTCCCCCCACATAATTGCTGGAGGGAAGGTCATTTTCCCCATCAGCATGGAAGGGTGACTCCACACTGCAAGTTTCTTGTTCTCCAAAAGAAACAGGCTGTGTGGTCTTGATGAGTGAGACTCTCAGACAGACGTGGGCATTTTGCCTCCCATCTGCAACTCCTCTACCCTCTGCAGCTCTCAAACACATTTTCTGAAAATTTAAGGGAAATGGGCATCTGGGACAGAGGACTATAGGAAAAGCCATAACGTGACACCATCTTACTAGATAGAGGAAGGCAGGGTTTCATCTCCAAATTCAAACTCTAAATTTAGGAGACCTGTTCAGCAATCCACCTGCATTCAGGTGAGCTGCATTCTGGCTCTCTGCTCACTGCAAAAACCAGCTGGATCTCCAGTGAACAGGCAGACAATTTGGTGCCCATACTGAGGTATCTGAATGACAGGGTGAATCCTATGCAGGAGAATAAGTGTGCCCAAATTTTGTGTGCATAATGCGCAAAGCTCCTGTAGGCACAACCCTCATGCTTTGCAGTGATAACATCACTTGGTCCAAAGAAAAAAGGCTTCATGACGCATTTTATCCTGTGCTGATCTCCTCCCCTGGCGAGCTGAGCAGTGTAAGAGCAAAACAGGTCACTGACCTGAAGACGTCCATTCCCCAGCCAGCAATTGCCGTGAAGATTCGGGGGGGCAGGTCCCTGGAGGGGTTTATGGCATAGCCTGTGTTCAGTCCCATTCCCAGCCCAATGCACAGGACCAGCATGCCCGTGAGGATGGGCTGAGCGCCTTTGACAGCTGCGTTGTTTTTCTCATCATGGATGACCAGAATTCCCAGGATCAGCATAACTGTTGCCATGAACTGCAGGACCAGAAAAGGGAGAAGAACAGTTCAGGAGAAAGAAAGGGGGAGGTTGAAAGATCCTGCTCAGCAGAAGGGGAGAGACTTTCCAGAATGGAAGAGCAGATTTGGGGTCTGATCAAGGCAGGAAGGACCCAAATAGTACTCCCTCCTCACAGGTGGACTGAAGAAAATTCTTTTCTCAGCAAAAACCTCATCACCAAGACTGATACAAACTTCTCAGCAATGTCCTCTCTCTCCATCTTTCAAGTCAGGGAGGTGGGTTATTTTAAGTACATTCCATCTAATAGAAGCAGAGCCATAACAAACTGCTCACAAGACAAACCTGGTCATCCCTAGAGGAAGTGATGTTTTGTACAGCCTGTATGCAGATATCAGATTCTCACCTGGGAAACTGAATTTCCCATCAGTGACTGCATAGCTGGCATTTGCACATTTGCAGTGCCCAGGACATCAAGAAGCATAGTTTTGATAGAGGTGATGACACCTATCTCTTTCTGGTTTTGAAAATGCAGCTGGAGAGGCTTGGACTGCTTGTACAGACACCAGCAAAACCACAAACTGCAGCTTTTGGCAAGACACTGTCACTCTTATTTGGTTTCTTGTGCATCCAGGATACTGCCTGCTCCACAGAAGGCTGAGGGGATCTACTCCCCATCTCTAAGCTCTTCCACCATGCTCTTCATCATGCCCAGGCAGGACTTTCGTCAGCTCAGAGTCCAAATCACAGGCTTCGAAAGATTTGCACTGGAATTGAATCTTCCTTCTCTGGTGTCTCAGTGCCCCACATCCACTTCCTATTTCTGAGCCTCTAAACTATGCTGTAAGCTGGGAATCCACTGCACACAATCTCAATGGATCTGTTCAAACATAGAGGTTCAGTCCAGACTGTGTTCATGTGGAGACAGTCCCAGGCTCTCTGTGCTAGGGAGGGGCAGCCAGCACAGCTGCCAAGGAGCATGAAGTGGGTGTAGAATCCAAATGGGGAAGGAACAGGACCCAGAGGAGATGGCTGGTGATACAGCTCAGCTTGTCACTTCTCACTGCTTGCACAGCATGCAGGGAAGGTGTCTGGAGAGCCCCTGGACCAAGCTGTGGAGCAGCCTACATGTATTAGGCTTTATGCCCAGCCCTTTAGGCTTGCCCAGCCACCAAAGTGCCTTGGACGTTACCTTTCAGGCGCCTGCCTGGATGCCGGGCTCCTTGGGAAAGAGGTTGTAGTTGTGTCTGTGCACGTAGGGCTGTGAGGACCCTGTAGCAGCCCTGCAGCAGCACCTGTAACCACCCACCTTCGCCTAGCACACCATGGCCATTCCCACTGACCTCTGTGAAGAAGGCTCCCTGCAAGGATACGTAGGGAGCAGGGTAAGTAGAGAAGATCATCGCTGTGGCAGTTGGTCCCGTCACTGTAAGGCTCCCATTGGTGTAGTTGTAAATAGCTTCTAGGAGAAGTGGGAATTATGGAAGTTAGCACAGCATTCATCTGACAGGACACACACATAAGTCCACCTGTTGCAGCCAGCACAGACATCAGGGAGAAGGGAGGCAGGGGAAGATGTGATGGAGGAGGCACACTCCTTGCAGGGCATGATCTCACCAATGTCTGTTATCCACAGACTTTGGTCTGCAGTTGCTTCCTTACACCTACCAGCTCCCTATCCCTATTCCAGGAGCCAGGGGTAGCCTGGATGGTCTGGATGCACTGAAGGCCTCCAACCCTCTGCCCCATAGAGACTGGGATATGCTAGAGAAAATGGGTGGCGAGTCCTCTGCTCACAGCTCAAAACCCCAGTGGCTGTGAATCTGTGTTCCACAGAGCAGCAGAGTCCCCCCAGAGCTCCAGCAGCACCTAATATATGGTAGTTCATGTAAATAAAGCCCCAGCAGACCTGGAAACAAAATGCTGACAAAATGCAGCTGCTGCCCTTCTGCTGAAGACAGGTGTTGGAAGTGGGAATGCCCTGAGTAAAAGGAGCTGTGTTTTCCAGGAACTGCATATCCTTCCCAGAGGTGTATCTGGGACCTGCTCTGAACTTGAGCTGTGGTCTGTCCCACAAGCCAGGAGCTTGCCCTCCTCACCCAGAAATCATGCTGGGTACTGTAAAAGTACATACTCTTTACAACACTGTGAGTTGACTGAAATTGTGCCTACAGCAACCTCTGTGATAAAAGACACAAGCCTACCATAGTAGAGAGCATAGACGGTGGCTGCTGCAAAAAAGGAGCCCAGGAACTGGCCGATTATATAAGCTGCAAGCGATGCCACGGAGATGTTTCCTAAAATGTATTGTGTAATGGTGATGGCAGCATTCAGATGAGCTCCTGCAAAATCACAGAAAAAGAGAGGCCTCAACACTGATGCAGCTGTTTCAGAACATGTGACATGGTGGATGCCCCATCCCTAGAAACATTCAAGGCCAGGGTGGACAGGGCTCTGAGCAACCTGCTCTAGTTGATGTTTCTGCTAATTGCAGGGCAGTTGGACTGGATGAACTTGAGAGGTCTCTTCCAACCCAAAATGTGCTATGGTTCTTTCGCCTGTGCCTCACACTAATCACCCAGACACTGACCCAGAACAGCAAGACTCTCTCAGGTCAGGGTCTTATTCCTGCACAGACACAAAATGAGCCTTTCTTGACAGCTGAATCATGCAAGTCAGAGAGCTCCTAGCTAGTCTTCTAAAAGTTCTGTAGACCACAGGCTGCCTCCAGAGACTGGGTCGTCTCTCCTGTCAGATATACCTCTCTTGGGATGGCATGAGTTTCCCTATTAGTTTCTCAATGGGCTTTTCCCTACTGAGCGTAAAAGAGCCCATACTTCAGCACATTTTAAATGGCTACAGGTAGATGAGAATCTGTGTTTTGATGGAACTCTTTCAGTGGAAGAGGTTGGTGTCACAATGGTGCTTTTGAAGACTAAATGCGTCCAGGTCTAGTGTCCTTGGTGCAAACCATATGTGTTCCCCAGGCCTCCTGTCCCCAGGAGTCTAAAGGATTTGTTCTTCATGCCTGATAGATACAATCTTTGAGGGTCAGTAAATGTTCCAGCCTTCATTACCATCTCCTACTCCAGACTCCAAAAGGGTTAAGATGCAGACATGCATCATTTCATCAAAGTGCAGGACAGAGTGAAGTGAGTGTATCACCTGCTGCTGTCCAACAACCACAACTGGAGTGGGGACAGATCCCTTCCTCGATCCTCTGCTCTTTTGCAGGTATGGCCAGCCATTCCAGAGATCACAAAAAGCATCTCATGACACAGATGAAGCCAAATTACCTATCAGGAAGGTCTGAAGCTTGTTTTGTGACCATGCTGTTGCTGGCTGAGCTGAGATCCCTTCTGCACTGCCTTCTGCTGCCCTCTGCCCTCACCAGATCAGCTCCTTTCCAGCAGTCACTTAGGACTGCAGCACCTACTTTCCTCAGTCCACTTTCCCCATGATGTTTCTGCCAGTTCCAAAAGGACAAAAAATCAAGAGCTGACTGCTCCCAACTGCTCACATGGAAAATTTTTTCTTTCCAAGCCAGCTCCAGGTTTGGACCTCTGTCTGCTCCAACAGTTCAAGAGCAAGGAGTTGGCTTTAATTTTCTGCCCATTAGGGCTCTTAATGTTTTCTCTTGGTGCAAATGAATGCAGAAATTGGAGAAGGCAAAGGTAATACTCTTGTCATGTGAGAGATGCCACCCCATGGCCCAGAAACACCACCTCCCAAGTTCATGTGGGGATCTGTGCATGGGTGTGCGTGATAAGGAGAAAATTTGCATACCATTCCTTTTGCAACATGAGCAGTAAGCTCTCCTTTGCAATAAATTATTTACTTACCTATGGGTTGTATCAGCAGCATGTTTTGGGAGCTCCCTGTCTCCTTGGGCCATGCTGGCATGTCCCAAATGGGGGAGCTGCTGAAACCTGGCTCTACTGGCCTCAACAGAAGTGGGTAGCCAAACCTCCTCCCCTCTCCCTGTCCCACTTGCCCTGTCATAGCTCAGAACACAAATCTGGGGTCAGTATTTTTTACATATGCTGTGCATGCCTTGTCCCTGGCCTCTCCTCCTTTTACTGCTTGATTTTTTTTTTTAGGTGAGAGCAGTGTCCATGCCATAACACACCCCTCCACACCGCCCTCCTCCTGTCCCTAGTACACATGGCCTTTATGAGACATGGATATGCCCCATGCCTGACAGTGCTGCTCACCAGATACTCCTCCAGCTGCATAGATGCCCAAGGTAACACCAATGCCAAACGCAATATTGATGCTCAGATACTGTCCATTGTTTCCTTCTCCCAATATCACTTGTGCCACAGAGGACAAGCCAAAAACCTATGTAAAAAGGAAGAGAGAAAGGAGTGTTAAAAGTATTCTTGTTGCTGTAGTAGATTGAGATTCTTTGCTGTTTTTTTCTGCAAAAGTAATGAGCTTCCAAAGACAGGAATTGTCTAGGGTGACCATGGTCAGAAGACAAAGAACAACCTTGCCCTGCAAAAATTGAAGTGATGCCTGAGATTGATGCCCATCAAACCAAACTAGGCACTCTCATTATGGTTGGGTATGGGGAGACAAACCCCAAACACACCAAGAGCTTGCGCTCAGTGGGGGTCATTCACACAGCCACACTGCAGATGTCTGTGCCTGAAACCAGGGACATGAACCAGGGGAGCACCACTGTGAACCACCAGGAGACAACATCCAAGATGGATGGAAGGAGAGTGTGCAAATTCTTACTGTCCTTCTTCTCCTGGTGTGCAATTTATTGACTAAATATGTAGTTTGGGAAGCACACAGCTACTTGCCAAGCTCAAATCTAATATTGGTAACATTCCAGCAAAAGACAAGAAAGGAAATTCTGGTTTAACCTTTCCATTCAACACATATCTTTTCAGTTTGGAAACAGCCGAAGTTTCAATATTGTTTTTAGTGACTAAAGGAGAACCAGGGGAAAAAACTAAAGGTAAACACTCTCCAGCAGGAAGACACATATTCAAGACATTGCTCTGTGCTGAAAGAGAGTATTCTATTTCATGCTTTTGATGTGGTAAGAGAGGGAAAATCAGTTCTTTGCATGCTCTTACACTGAAATCTGGAGGACAAGGCATCTCTTGAGGTTTCTGCCTCAACTGAGGGGTTGGAAACTGTATCCTGTTCCTTGGACTACATTGATGCTTATCCAAGATGACGTGTCTTTCAAAGACAAGAAAGTCAATATGTTCTCCAGCATATAAACTGCTTTGGCTTGTACTGTTTAACTGTGATCTTTTCTGGCTACTCTGCCTGCATCCAAATTTTATCTCATGTGTCTACTTCCTCTCATTGCTTTCAGACATCACCCAAATCCCCTGTTCCCCAGAGATGCTGCTCTTCTTATCTCTCTTGCAGACACAGACCACACTCTGTGCTCTGCAGAGCTACAGCCCCCACAGTGTGAGCCCTTCTCAGTCTGCCTCAGCAGAAGCCCCCAGAAACAATTTGTGATGTCCCCCTAACATCTGCAAATTACACAAATTCTGTATATTCGTCTCTGATTTTTCCAAAGCCAGATGCAAGAGACAACAAATATGTAAGGCACTGGTTTTCCAGGAGAATACGCAAGTGCAGAGAGAGGGTTGCAGGGCAGAAGGCATGACTGTGCATACACAGCACTATCCTGAAAAAAAACACAAGATAGGCCACAGAATCTGTTTTTGAGCACAAATCCAAACCTCTGTTTTCTTCCTGTATCCTCACAGTCACAAAACACCATTTCTTTTAATTCCTTCTTCCCTAGTTCTTGTGCTGCTTAGTCCTGCTCCCTGGTTGCTCTTACCAACACTGCCTGTCCATTAAACTGAGAGGCCCTGGGTGAGTGTTGTTGTCCAAACCGCAGCCATTCAGCCATCCTGGAGATGCACCCCGCACATTGCCTGTTGCACTGAGGGCGAAGGTGCTGCTGAAGAGTTGGGTGCTGTGTGCTTTGTTCTGATGCTGGATGCTGCTTGTCTTCAGCCCTTGATGGAGACCACATGCAGTGCCCTCCTTTTCTCTCTTCCTTCACATGGATCAGTGAAGGAAGAGCCAGTGTGAGCTGCAGGCTTCAAAATTTGCCTTGAACTGTGAGAGTGCAGATTAAAGTCTCCACCTCATACTGCTTCCCTGCCAGGACAACCCTGAAATTGTTCTTCATCACCTGCAAACTTCTATCACCAAATAACAGAGAATGGAAAAAGCAAAATGGTTTGCTAAGCTGCTGCAGAGGTGTCACAGATGTCTGTACTCTGACTTACTATGGGTGCAAAACTACCTGAGAGTGAAATTCAAAGAGCTGGATGTGCAAAATTACATGATAAAAAGCAACCTGCACAGGCAGTTGTTGCCCTTGGAAATGAGCACCTTTCTTGGTGCAGAAAGCTGTGTCAGAAGGTCCCACAGATCTTTACTTCTTCCCCTGTAAATCTCCAAGTACGAGTTATTTGGGCTATGCCCACCTCTGTCCAGTCTTGAGTGTCTCAGCCCAGGTTAAGTCCACATGTAGCAAGTTGGCACAGACAGATACTGGGCGTTTTCAGAGAGGGGATCTCATTCTTCTCTGTTGGTCCAACGCTCAAAGTCTCTGGTCCCAGTGGGTACTTCACCCCCACCAGGGATCCATTCTGACTGCAAAACCTTCCTAATCCTCTACCCAAACACTTCTGAAGCAGCCCAGGAGCTCAAACCCACTTAATTATTCTTTTGTGAAACAGATCCCTCTGGCAAGGGGGCAGTTTATGTATGATTTACATAAGCACAGGGGCAGTTTATGTATGATTTACATAAGCACTGTTCGATTGGCAGCAAGAAAATCAGAAGTGAAATCCTGGCATGCTTCACACCCTGTAATTACATTCCCTAATGGTGGGTTGTGGTTCTGGAGAACCACCCTGGCAAGCCCAAGGGCGAGACGGATGAATGCTGTTTTCATTTTGCAGCAGCTGTCAGTGATAGGAGAGTCAGGGTCTGCTCCATAGACCTGTTCAGACCCCTCCCTTCCCCCCAACTACCCCACACTTCTGGCACAGCAGGAGGAAAAGCCTCAATTCACTGTATGGGATCTTCCAGGGGGTGTGGCACAAGTATTGTAGACACTACTGTTTGATTTCATTCCCAAACTCTTCCTCAGTTTTTTCCTAGAAGAGAACTGAAAGTCCAGCATGTCCAGAGAAGGGCAGTGGAGCTGGGGAAGGGTCCACATGAACACAGGTTTGATGAGGAGCAGCTGCAGGAGCTAGGGATGTTCAGCCTGGAGAAAAGGAGGCTCAGAGAGGATCTGATCACTGTCTCCAGCTCCCTGACAGAAGGGTGTAGCCAGGGGGTCTGGTCTCTTCTCCCATGTAACAAGTGACACGGCAAAAGGAAATGGCCTCAAATTGTGCCAGGGGAGGATTAGATGGGATATTAGGAAAAATCTGTTCACCAGCAGGGTTGTCAAGCATTGGAACAGGCTGCCCAGGGAAATGGTGTGTTTACAGATACTACAAATATATAATACCTTGGAGGTATTTAAAAGACATGTAGATGTGGCACTTAAGGACATGGTTTAGTGGTGGCCTCGGCCTAGTGCTGGGTTAATGGTTGAACTCTAAAAGGTCTTTCCCAGCCTAAATGATTCTGTGATATTTTGATTCTATCCCACCTACTTCACTCTCTCCCAGCACCCACCTCCCTTTCCCTGCATCACTTTTTTGCTCCAGAAGGTTTTTGACAGATGATCTGCCTGCTGGGAAAGTGCCACCCCACCAAAGCAGAGGGGTGAGCTGCGCTGAGCAGCTCTGAGGATGTGGCAGGAAACCACTGACCTTACCAGCTGCTGCCTTAAATGGTTTCACACACACACACATGCGTGCACAGATTTCTCCTTACCATGAGGATGAATGTTCCCAGTGCTTCTGCCAGCAGCTCCCGTACGTTATTGTTATGAATCCTGAGCACCTTCTTAGTCTTCTCCACCATTGTCTTCCCCGCCTCCCTGAGGCTGCCTTTGCGCTCCTGTTGTGAAGGCATACTTCATTGCACTGAGCCAGGTTACCCTTTGAAACTTGGCACCCTCTCTTCCCCCCCAGACACTTTCTCTCCTTTGGTTAACGATGAACAAGCCAATGAAGCAGCAGAAAGCTTCAAAGTCTCCCCCCTCTTCCCTTCCACCCCCATATGCCATCCCATAAAAGCTGTATGTTAGGGGTGCAATATTTCTGTTGTGAGAGCGTTGGTGGCACTGTGCCTCTGCCCAGGAGAGCCTCATCAGAAAAGTGGAGCTGTCAATAGCCTTGATGTGCTCCGAAAGCCTGTCTTCTCCTTAACTGAACTGAACAGGCATTTTGGCTCTGCTCTGCATTGTAACCCATTGACTGGTGGTTTGGTGCTGTTTTTTTAAACAGATGGGACTGGGGCCGTTTGCCTGTGCAGGACTATTTGGATGCCTCTTCTGCAGCAAGGGTGCTCTGCCTGGAGCTGCTGTGCTCTGCTGTCTGCAGCTGAGAAGAGCACAGTGCATAGTTTCAGGTCAAATATTTGCTCTTGTTGAATCTGTGTCTGCAGGTGCCATCACACTCACAGACAGCCTTGCCACCAGCCACCCTGTCTGTCCTCTCATGTAGGGCAAGGAGAAATCAACCTCAGCAATGGTCTCGAGAGACCTTCAATCTCACCTGTCTGCCACAGCAGTGCCATCGCTGTCCTGATTCCTCTTCCATCTCCTTATTCCCTCTGCCTATCTCCCTGCTCACCAGATCCTCTTACCTTTCCATGGTGAAAAGGTTTTAATACCTTTGATTAATCATACAAAAACTTTAATCCACTGAACGCTCAAGACCTTTTCCCTTGAGCCGTTCCTGGTTCTTTGCTGGTTTTCTCCGCCTTCCTTTCAACCTGCTGCAGCTTCTCAGTGTGGCTCTGGAGGGGACAGCTCTGCAGAGGTGTCAGCAGCTGCCCTGATGGGGACCCTGATGGGTGCTCTGCTCATTCTGCCCCTGGCCTCACCTCTGTCTCCTCTACTGCATGGCAAAAGTTCATGACCTTTTTTTTCGCCTACAGGGCACTCAGCAGCTATATGGAAGAACCTGGGAAGCTGATTCTCCTCTCTGCTCCGCAGATGATTGTATGTCTTGTGGCAGGGAGAGTTTTATGGACTGGGGTAATCCCTCCTCCAGTGACAGATTAGCTATTGACCTCAGTGAACGCTTGGCTAAATATGCAGTAAATTACTGGTCTGTCTCTGATACTAAGGATCATTTAATTATGATGGATGATAATCATGTTGCTTGCAAGGGTGTTTCTGCAGCATGTTTCTAGGTGGGAAGGTTTCTGTCCTGTGGGTCTGTGACCTGTGCTATGGCACAGAATAAACCTTTCTAGATCACTTCATTCTCTGCCATGCAAATGTTTATTGGTGGACACAAACATGGGTCCTGGAGCACCAGGCTGGGATGGTGACAAGACTCTACAGTTACTTCTGCACATGATGACTTCCAGCTGACTTTATACATCACCTGAGAACCTTGCGTCCCCATGTACAGGAGATTTCACAGCCTTTCTCAGATGGACAAGGCATCAATGGGTCAGTAACACCCACAAACGGACCTAGAACTTTGGTTTTTTACTCCTAGATATCAGGGAGCCTTCCAAGTGGATTCCTTCCCTGTGGGCAAACAGTGAAGCTGCTGTGTATCTGATAGACTTTGTCTCCTGCATTCAGGCATTAATTGTAGCCATCTCAATATTCTGATTCAGGCTGAAAAATGGCCAGGTATTTTCTGGGAACACTGGGTTGCCATGGACTTGCAGTCTTATCAGGGAAAAACGCAATCCCAGTCCACAATAGAAATCTTTGGGGTTTGGTGATAATATTTGCAGCATAATTCCCAATATTACCACCAAATTCTGTAAAACTCCAGCATGCTTCTAGGAGTCCTTTTATAAGGTCATTCCACAAGATGGCACTGAGACATTAATTTCTCCCTTTAAGGTGTTCAGAGGGGCTCCTCTGTTGGCTGCTGAAAATGTGAGAATCCTTTAATTTTGGGATTCTGCTGTCTGTTTTTAAACATTTAAACATCAAAGTGGCCTGCTAGTGTTCAAGAAGTGTAACAATAACAAAACCATCACCTTTTCGTAGGTCATATAGGTCAGAGCACCTCTGCTCTACGAGTACACAAACCCAAAGTGTGTGAGCCTGTACCTGAGTTTATAACCAGCAGAGAAAAACAGGCAGCTCCAAAGGGCAATTCTTCCTCACCCAAAATAAGCATCTGAGGCCCAGCCTATGAGTCATACTAGATATAGGCACTTTCCTTCTGGTGTTTGCACAGGGACATGGAGTGATGGGCTCCAATGTGCACCCCTGTGACTGCCAGGTGGGCTGGACTGCCCCTTCTCCCTGCATCCAGATGTGGTGATCTTGAGCAAGTGCCAGCCATGTGAGTCAGCCAAGGGCTGGATTGCAAATATCTGCTGGTTTCCCAACAGCAACCTGCTCATACTTGTTCAGTTTCACTTACCTGCAGGGCTGACGAGGATCTCCAGGGTCACTAAATACAGGCCCCTACTGACACAGGCAGCCACACCACATCTGCCCTTTGGTGGCCACTCCGTACTGTAGTGGTAGATGATTGTTGCCCAACTGGACCCTGCTACCAGAATTTGCTGCTCTGAATTTTAGACTCGTTCCTCTAATTTTCAGCCAAATTCTCAAAGCCATTTGTCCGTGTGCAGCATTAGCCCATCACAGTCATGAGTTAACTTATTTCTTGTGGGTGCTATCTCTTGAAGTGTTCCTACAAGGTTTATTAGAAGAGCATTGGCTGCTCATGCTTAGCTCCACACCACCTCCTGAAGTTTGCCTTGATTCCCTCACAGGCTGAAACTTCACTCAACATTGGCCCTAGAATGATTTTGCCATGTTTTCCACTGCACATTAAGCAGCCACCTGCTAAACCAAACCCACTTTCCTCCCCAAGACAGGTGTGCTTTCAGCACTAGTAATAAAGATCTCAGTTTGAAAGGAAAGTTTTGGCATGGTCAAGGTTCACTAACTGTTCTGGTGTTGATACCCATGGTAATGATGAACCAAGAGAGCAATGCCCTTGGGTCCTGCAAGAGCAGCCCTGGGAAGATGAGTCCCCAGGCACTCCAGGGCGTTCTGCAAGGAATAACTTCTCTGACTCAGTTTGACAGTGCACATACTTCCTCTGTACCCAGGAGCTCATTTATCTCTTAATTGGGCTAATCAGCAGGTGGAACATTGCCACTCAATTTGCTTCAGCCCTGCTGGTGGAGCATTTTCTCCCCAGAGGCCAAGAGGAGCCTGAGCAGACACCTGAGCAGAGGATCAGCTCACCACGGGCAAGAACAGCTTGTTCCTCAATCAGACCAAATGAACATGGCACCCAAATATCTCCAGTGCCCTTCAGGAAGCAAGACCCAGTCAGAGAGGTCATAACAGCATTGGCATGACCTTCTCTGTCCAGGACAGGCCCTGTTTGACATACCCAGGAGCATCTGTTCCCCATGGTCTCATGTTCCACACGCATAGCCTGTCTCCATCTCTTCTCTATGGATGGCAGGCACTAAGCAAGTCTCAGACACCCCACGTGTCTCTCAGCAAATGTCTTTGCTCTCTGTACTGTCACCCCACTCTCCATTCCCAGGATACTGGCCTCCACAGCCTTTCAGCTCACCCATTGTCCCTTGCCAGCCAAAGGTTCATCACCTGCACATGCTGCCTTTCCACGAGACCAAACTTGCTGCTGTCATACTGGAAAGAAGCAGGAGGTGGAGGGGCAGATGGAGGGAAGTGGCGGCTCATTAGTGGAGTCCTGCCTTGGGAACACACCTGCTCTGCCCCGAGCTGCTACAGCTACAGGGCTGCTAGAGCTACAGTGCCGCTCAGACAGAGGTAATCTATGAGGTGATGCTGCCAGCAGGAGCAGAATTACTTGGCTTTGTTTGTCTTTAGGGGCAGAGCAGGGCTCTGTGTGACAGGGTTGCCAGGGGTGGGCCCAGCCTCATTGTTGGGCAACAGAGTGGAACCCTCCTGGTCACCAGGAACCCATCCACCCCATCATGGGCCACACTCCTCCTGTCCCTGTCTGACTTATCAGACAGGATGATGTCATTCTTATATGGAGCAAAGCGTGATGGTTTTTGAGGCACCCACCAGCTTTGATGAGTGAAAAGCCCTGGAAAGCCTCTCCCACCCACAAATATTTAACAGAGAGTGAAATGGAGGCACAGGGGTAGATCAGGTAGATCAGGTAGATCAGGTCATAGAATTATAGAGTGTCAAGGATTAGGAGGGACCTTAAAGAACATCCACCCCAATTCACCTTTGCTATGGGCAGGGACATCTCTCATTAGACCAGGTTGTTCAAGGCCTTGTTCAATCTGGCCTTGAACACTGACAGGGAGGGGGCATCCACAGCTTCTCTGGGCAATTTCTTCCACTATCTCGCCACCTTCACAGTGAAGTATTTCTTCCTAATATCTAGTTTACATTTCCCCTCTTCCAATTTGTACCGATTATTTGTTGTCCTGTCACTGCAGTTCCTGACAAGAGGTCCCTCTCTGGCTTCCCTGTGGGTCCCTTCGGTTACTGGAAGGTTCCTATGAGGTCTCCACATAACCTTCTCTTCTCCAGAATGAATAGCCACAACCTTCTCAGCCTGTCTTTGTAGGGAGAGTGCTCCAGTCTTCTGATTGACTTTGTGGTCCCTTCTGGAC
Organism: Drymodes brunneopygia; assembly: GCA_013400955.1. Lineage (NCBI taxonomy): Eukaryota > Metazoa > Chordata > Aves > Passeriformes > Petroicidae > Drymodes > Drymodes brunneopygia. The sequence continues at coordinate 254,941 of VZTZ01031758.1, forward strand.
TTTCTCTAGCAGTTCCATGTCCTTCTTATGTTTGGAGCACCAGAACTGTAAGGAGCAGAGGTCCCACAAGGTACCGTGCGATTTCCAACAAGGTCATGCTGGCTCCTCACCTGCCATCATCCCTCATTTCCATGACCATCTTGTTCTCCTGGCCTGCTCAGGGCCATGCTCCCACCATACCTCTCTGTGTGAGAGCACCTGCCTGCCTGTGCTGGGACCCTGCCGTGGGGCGGCCCAGGCAGGCAGAGAGCAGCAGACTCTGGGGTTCAAGTGCTCTCTCTGAGCCTTGAGCTGCCTGCTCTGGTCTGCTTTCAATCCACAGATAAAGTGAAAGCTGGGGAAACTGCTGGGGCTCACAGGACATCATCACCCTGGAGATAAGAGCAGCCAGGTTTTCTCCTAGAGGAGTACAAATGCCCACATTCTGAAAGGAGAGATTAAAGGGGAAAGGCTGCAGGCTGGGGGAGGAGACACGGGGTCAGGTAAAAGAGGATTTGAAATTGCAAAGTGTGGTGAAGCTAGCACACTGCTCTGAAGATTTCCCTGCCTCTGGCTGTACCCAGAGACTGCACAGTGTGGCTGTGTCCCCCTGGCCAGTTTGCAATGAGTTTGCTCTTACAATGCCACTGACAAAACCCCTTGTACATCATCCCATGCTGTCTCCTCTGCCTCATCCTTTCCCTGAGCACTCCAGTCCAGGATCGTCTTCAAAACACACCAGCCCAGCATCTGCCTGAGCAGCACCAAAAAGCACAAGCTCATGTTGGCATTCACAAAGAGCAGAACCAGAGCAGGGCCTGCTGACAGTCACACAGCCATACCTGCTCCCTCTGCTGCTGAGCAAGCAGAGTGAGGCTGAGCCAGTCCTTCACAGCCACCAGGTACTTCAGGGTGTACTGCATCCACTCACAGAAGTTGTGCCTGTAAACTTTTCAAGAGATGATGCTAAACTCATAGGCAGACCACAGAATCACAGAATCATGGAATGTTTTGGCTTGAAGGGGCCTTAAACACCATCATACCTTCCACTTGACCAAGTTGCTCAGATCCCCATCCAACCTGGTATTGAACAATTCCAGGGATGGGGCAGCCACAGCTTCTCTGGGCAGCCTGTGCCAGGGCCTCATGACCCTCACAGAATTTATTCTTATTATCTAATCTAAGCTTGCCCTCCTCCAGTTTAAGGCCATTCCCCCTTGTCCTATCACTCCAGGCCCTTGTAAAAAGTCCATCTTTGCTGCTGTCTGTAATCCAGAGGTTTTGCAGGGTAAGGAACCAGCTGGTGACACTAATCATTGCCCATATGTGTAATCAGTGAACTGCTCAGCTATCTGCCCCAGAACACGGCTGTGCTCTGTCCCACATCACACCTGGCAGGGGGTGTCTGAAGACCATACAGCATCTGACATGACTCACACCAGAGCTGAACAATGCCTGCCCTGTGGGATTCGTCTCTCCATGGGGGAGGAAAAGGCCAGGATGTAGATGCTGGGTCAGCTTTCGCAGCACCAGCCCACCCAGCCCAGAGGGCTGATGATGGTGCAGACGTGAAGGCATCCAAAGGAAACCCTGATAAGCTCCCAGTATCTCAGCTGTGGGAAGATGCCACAGATTCCTTGCAGGCATGCACACAAATCCTCTCAGACACTGCCCAGCCTCTCCTGGAGCTCCAAGGAGCCCCACAGGCATTTCAGTGTGAGCAGTGCCTTCCTCCAGCATCACCTAGACCCTAGAACCCTCAGGATCCCTCAGCCCCCTTTACCTCTTGTGCTGTTTGGAGACACAGGAAAGAGGGGCCAGGTGTGGATCAGGATGGCTCCCTGGCCATTCTCATTCTTTCAGTTCCGATGTGTAAAGACACTGACCCAGAGGAACTCAGAGAAGCTGAAAATCCATCTGTTGATGAGCCCTGAAAACTAGCCCATTTTCCTAGCTCAGGTAGTTCCCTGGCTCAACTCCTGGATGACAGAAGTGGCAGCTTCACGAATTGTCCCATATTAAGCATAGCATTGACATGCAGTCTATTTCCCTAAGCGCGGGACACCATGTATCAGTGACCACTGACAGTGCAGATATCCCTAACCCATGGCAATTACTAAGCTTTGTCACTGTCTTTACTGTCCCTATCAACCACTTCCTAGTGAAGAAGTAACTGTTATGCACCACCTGCTGAATTTTAACTTCATAGGAACATCATTATCAAATCAAATGATCAATGTATAATCTTATGAGAATGGCAGAGGATCTGTCCCTCACTCCTGACATGAACCAGTCATAGCTCTCAGGAACCACCTCAGGGTGTATTTGCACAGGACCTGATGGATGGGCCTCTGACCACAGCACAGCCCCCAGGCTCTGCCAGAAGGTACAAACGACAACAGGTCTGTGAAGATATGGGTAGTGATTTGGCACCTCAAATGCTCATGCATGTCCCAAACTGCAGCATTAGGCACAGCAGGTGCCTGTCTGGACCTCTCACCTACAGGAGCAGCCAGTGAAGAATCTGCTGGGAAATATGTGCAATGACTTTGCTCCGAATAAGCTCAAACTGCTTATGAACTAGGCTATGTAATGAATGTCTAAAAATGCTTGACACAGGATGCTGAAGATGCTAGAAAGACATCTCAAGATAGTTAGACAAATTCATGAAGGTAAAAAATCTACTGATGGCTATTAAACATGGACACCCCTGTGTCACAAGTGGTCCCTGAACTGTGAATCATTGGAGATTGTAAAATAATTCTGGGGAAGTACATTTATTCTGTTCACACAGTCTTCTCCCATCACACTCTCATGGACCTTCTTCGCACGTCCAACCCATCTCAGTGACCACTGCCTGGTTGACTGTGCTGTCCAGTGGAATGGGATGTCCCCCACTTCAGTACTTAAGTCACAGGAACAGAAGACTAGCAGTGTTTACTAGCTTGCTGTTCAGATCTGAGATGACATGAAAACATTAAAAATATATTCCTGGCTCTACTGTTCACCAGTGTGAGACCTGAGCATCCACCCCTCCTCCCTGCCCACTTCTCCATCTCCTCTCCAGGAGGTGGCCAAAACACCTTGTTCAGAAGCAGCCTGTAGCGGGCAGAGAAGACATTTGCACCTGCATGTCGTGTGTTGTGTGACCTTTGCTGCCTCAGCTGAGTGCTGTAAGTGCCATCAGCTGCTGGGTCATCCTTCTCATTACTCTTTTCTCCACTGTGCAGAGAGTGACCTCTTCCAGTCCCAGGACAACCAAGGACATCTATTTCACCACTGGTGAGGTCAGTGGTCAGAGGGGCAAGTGGGAGCGTCCTTCATACCCACAACAGGTCGAGCCAGCAGAGCAACTCCTCAGCTCACCAGAGCACTTACTATAATGCCCACAGCAATGCAGCAATTCAATGGCATTTTAGATACAGTAAAAGCTTTAGATGAGGGATATCTATTGCAATGTGGTAGAGCTTCCTTTCTCCTTCCCTCCAGGAGCTGGAGGAGGCCACATCACTTGCGTCATTTAAAAGCAGACTTGAAGCAAAAGGCAGTTGTAAACTCACCATGGGGAACAATCATGCTCACGGCAGTAAATAACTGATTTTCTCTTGTTCATCTCATATTTTATGGCCTTTCCTGTTTGTACAGTGCTTCACAGGAGAAGGTGAGCTAGCAGAGCAGAGCACTCACCTGCCTCCTCCCCTGGGCAAGCACCATCTCCCCTCCTGCACTTTCTCTTCTGCTCAGTTCCATGGGGTGGTAGCTTTGGATGCCACACCACCACACTGCAGTCACACAAAGCTGTCAGCAAGGGCCTGCGTGAGAAAAATGCTGCCAGAGCCCTGGGAGCATTGCAGGGCCCCGGGCCACACTCCCTCCTCTGTGCCTGGGGTGAGAGCTTGCACTCTCCTCCCTCCTAGTCAGTCCAGTCCCTGGTCCATGTGGGAGCGGTAGTGTAGCAGGGAAAAGGAGTGTCAGAGCAGGGTCTCGCTCCCTTGCAAGTGCCATGGGGTTTACCATGGGCCATCCTGTAAATTTAGGATATGAACAAGATCCTCTGGACTCACAGGACTTCTTTTAAAGTCCACATTGGCAATCACCTTAGAAGCAGCAAAGGGGAAATTTTACAACCAGTGGTTGGGTGGGATACAGCACATTTTTTGAAGACACGGGGTGGTATGGGGGAACAGAGATGTCAGGCTTCTCTATGGTCTCCTTGGGCTGCAGCTGGACTCTCAAAGCACGCATTTATTCAGGAGTTTTGGATAAGTTCTTATTAGTTGTTATTTCTGTCATACTATTGCCCCATATTTTTTGGACTCTGACTTATTTGGAAGCACTGCCAAAATAATCCATCACAGTGCCTTGTACCCATAGGCAATAGCCTGATGGAAGACATCGTGCCCTGATCAACATCTGCATAGAGCAAGATATGATCCAGGAGTGACAAAAACATGTTATGTTCCAGGTTGTCAGCACTGGGGATAAAACGTGTTCATAATTTGCATTTGTTGATTCAGACTTGCTAATAGGATAGCAAGATTGATCAACACAGAGAAACTGAGATTAACGAATCCTGATCATCTTTAAGCTCTCAAGAGACTGACCCTAATCCATAACCCAGGGTCAAAGTCTTGATTATTATGAGTTTCGTATCAGCTAACTCAACACTATCTTAATTTCATTGAAATTAAGAGAGGTCCTGAAGAAAGCGGTCCTGATGCCTTAAATTTCTTCCTACCTGCTGACAACCTGCTGTGAAGAAAACTGCAAATCCCACGGAGTAGTCCTACAGTATAAGCTGGTGGTTGCCTTGGATGACCACAAGTATGTGAGGAAAATAATGCTCCCATGGGCAGTGTCCCACCCAGACCGGGTGAAAGGAGTTCATCCCTCACAAATGTTGTCACCAGTTGTTGCAGCACTCACAGGTTTAATCAGAGGTTTCCCTTTCAAGCGCTGACCCGTCCTGCCAGATCAGTCCTGCTCAGCTTTCAGCACATGATAGGATCGTAAGCCAAGGCAGACGTAAGCAACGGATAGAAACATAGGATAGAGATCTTGAGTACGCAATTACACACATAACCATGTTATGTTATGCACAAAGGTGCGTGAAATATGTTCAAGGGGGAAAAAAATCTGCATAGATAGGAGAGTTGCTCATAGTCCAGGATATTATCAGATCTGGGAAAATGCCATGTGAATGAGACACTGGAGCATCAGTCAATTGCTGTTTACAAAAAATGCCACAAACTTGGCTGTTGTAGTCCCTCTCCTGCATTTGTATTTCCTTTTCATGGTTTCTGTAAATGATTGACTAAAATGTGCTATGGGCTACTCTCTCGCACTGTAGTTATCTGCCCCACTACCTTGCTCCAGTCCAATTCCTCCTCCCTTTTCAGTCAAACGTATTTTAATGAAGTATCTTTTTCAGATGATGATTGGAGACCAAACAAAGGCCCTTTGAAAAACTGTTTTGCATATTTCTGCCATAACTGGACTCCAACCAACATGCCAGCACAGTTGTGTTGAAGCTTTATGCCAAGGAGGGACACCAAATGTGACTGATCCAGCAAGTTTATATATGCCCCATTCCTTCAGGAGTTGCTGTTCACTACCTCAGTTCCCCAGCACTTAGCACCTGAAAAATTCAAAATCTAGCAATCTGCAGATCAAGACTCTGGCATGGAAGGCTTGTAAATCCGAGATGGTGCCTTCAGCCCCAGCTAGAAGCCAATAGCCAGACTCACAGATCTCACAGAGATCTCACAGAGATCTCACAGCACTGGTGGCATCCTCAACACAGAGGTCTTGTCTGGATCTCTACTACAGGATGAGTCCCTGCCCTGAACCCTGTGCTGGGCTGGCCTCAGACAGGAAGGACCTTTACAGCAGGACAGCTTCTGGCTTAGCTCCCATTCCAACCATCCCAAACAGGCAGGGGTAAAACCAGAGGAATCAAGGGGGGAAAAATGGGGGAAAACAGGAAGGACTGTCTGAGGGAAAACTGGGAAGCAGGAGGGCCCTGTGCCCGGCCTTGCTGTGGTTTGGCTTGTGCAGCACAACACCTCAGTGCTTGGAGTAGCCTGGACTGTGGTAGGCACCCTCTGAATCCTGGGCTGCTCTGAGCTGCCACCACATTCCCTGAGCACAGCAAATCACCTCCACTCCCTGTTTGCAAAGATCTTGGTAACAGGAGATCAAAATGTCTAAAGGAGCCTGTGGCTTCAGCACTGAGGCTGCTCTCAGTGTTTCTTCTTTGAGCAGTAATGATTTCTATCCTCCTCTGTAGGAGGATATTAGTCTATGTGGGGGCAGCCACACTCTGTGGAGCAAAACATCCCCACAGCTAAAAGCCATCACAAGGCCCCCTTCCTCCTGGTGTACCTCCATGAGCTTAAAAGGAGAGCTCTACGTGTGTGTCTGCACATGTGCCTCTGTGAAAAAGCAAGGAAGAGACTGGCTTGCTGCAATGAGCATTTCAAACAAAACAATATAATTACACATATTTTACTCCCATGAGCAGGATGGGAACTTAACATGTAACATCTGTTGCTTAATGCATTCCTAGATAGCACACAGATATTATGCTGATAAGCACCACTTAAGAACCAAGATAGCAAAGAACCGAAAGTAATGGTTGTAGTTACATAGGGAACAGGTCAGATCTTACTGTGACTTTAAAGCAACCTGGTTTCCACCCTTTCATTTATCATAATGAAAGTAATGTATATAGCAATGAAGAATTTTAATAGCATTTTAGAGGCAATAATAGCTTCAGAAAGATGACTTTCATTACACAGCTGAACAGCTGTCCCTGGAAACTGCAGAGGGCCACATCACACACCATTTATACCCTGAATTAAAAATATATCCTTTGGAAATGAAATATCTGTATGGATGATCTTGTGCTGTTTAAAGATCTAGATGAGACCAAAATTCACACCAGTTTCAGATCTTTGGCCTTCACCAGAGCACAGCTTACCATGTGAAAGGCATGAACAAAATTAAGAGGTGCCCCCCCCGTGCTTCCCAGACGCTGGCCTCTTCTAGAGCATCATGACAGTGCTTTCCATGCTGGGCTTGTCCCTTATTCCCAGCTCCAAGAGGTGGCAGCAGCATCCCTGACTTCGGGAAGTCACTGCTGTGAGGAACTGGCATCCTCCCCTGCCCTTGGGGAAAAGGGACACCCCGGGGAAAAGCAGGTGCACACCCACCCGCTCAGACAACCTCAGCATCTCTAAGCTGACCATCAGCTGCAGCAGGCCCAGCACTGTAGACAACCATAATATAAGGCCTAGGACTGTGTTTAAAAAAAAATTAAAACAAATTTTTAAAATTATTGTATCTTGCTAATTTTTTCATGTTAATGAAAAGGGGAAAAACTACCTCTGGGTTTGAAAAGAGCCCTGAGACTCTCCTCATTATTCCCAAGGGAAGATTGACAGCATTGCCCATTACAAGAACCTTTGCAGACATATCAGCTGCTTTGGCTGTCTCCAGCCACCTCAGGGACTAAAAGTTGGAAACAAATTCATGGATGTAAGTAAAAGAAGAAAGAAAAGAGAAACAAATATGGTCCTTCTGTCAGATACAGCACAACCTCAACAGAGGAAACATGCAGTGGGGAAAAGGATGAAACAGCCAGGAACAGACAAAAGCTCCTTGCATCCTGGGTCAAAAAAAACATCCCACCAGTTCTCATCCCACCTGCATGGTGAGACTTCCACCTTAGCACATCAACAATGGTGTGTCACTAAGCAGAGTTGTGTCACTTCTTAGGTGGCTTCTTGTGTTTGGGGTCTCCTCCTGCTGCCACAGGATGCAAAAATATTTGGAGGTCTATATCTGTCAAAGCACTTTTATAGCCCAGTAAATATAATTCTTGAAATTGCTGGTGAAAGACACAAGCTTCAGCATCTCACGATATCTGCAAACCTATCTTGACCTGTGCTGGTGTTAGCTTACATTAACAATTGCCAGTGGTCAAATAACTTCTGTGTAACCTGCTCTGGCTTTATCTCTGTGTTACCATATAGGGTAAAATGGCAAGCATAGGTAGTCACTGCATAACAAGAAATGCCCCTTTAGGTTGATTGAGGCTGGGGAAAGCTGTTGTGCAACTTTTAAACTTTACCTGGAAACTACTAGGAAGGAGAAATAGTGTAATGAGAAAAAAAAAAAAAAAAACATAAAAATAGCCCCAAGCAGACTGCAGGCCTGAGGAGCTAAGAGCACCACCATGAATTTTGTACTCCTGGTGACAGCTCAGGACACTGATGACTCACAGAGACAAGCCACCACCTCTCTGCTTAAGGAGGCTGATGCCACCAGCCACAAGACTCAGGGACATCAGAAGGTGAGGATAGCACTGGAGAGGAGGATTAAATATTGCAACTTTTCTTGGTGGCAGTTTTAAGAGCATTACGACTAATAAGGATTTTCCTGTATTAATCTGGATTATAAATGTGAGTATCATTGCGACTGGACTAATAACAAATTTCTTATATCTTGATTCAGTTAAGATTTTAATAAAACTTTTGCCTTTGTATGAATACAATGTATTCATTTTTGCACGTGCCAATATTTTAAGTGTAGCGTGACAGAAGCTGTCAGGAACCCAAGCTCACTGCCAAGCACTAGCAGAGCAGAGCTGAGAAAGCCTCTCCAGACAGTGACTCCAAAGACAGGAGTGAACCTTCACAAACCTTTTCCCTCAAAACTTATCCTGCCTGGTTTAACTGAGGGTGCACAGGAGAACTGTTATCCTCACGACAAGAGTAGCAGCTATTCAAGGTGTTCCTGCTGGGAATTTTCAAACAGATTTTTTAAACAAGTATTAAGTATCACCTACTTCCAGCTTGTGTCCACATGGTAGCTGACCCCCACTTCTCCCTGGACTGTCATTTCAGCCCTTCATTTATCCAAAATTATCTTTCCCACAAACTCTTGCATCTCTGAAAGTGCTGCGAGCTGAAATTACGAGTGAGGGTGGGTTCACTTACACCCAGGCTCACTATCTCTGACCCACCTACAGTTGCTTTGGGTTTAGAGTCAGAGTAATTCTGACCAAAGGACTCTGCCTGAGGCTAGAAACACATTTCCAACAAGAGCCACAGTTTGGAAAGGAAGAGAGAAACATGCTTCTCACTCCCATCATTGTTATGTTATCCTCAAATATTTCCTGACCAGTCTCTGCTCCAACTTTGCAACCTCCCTGTCTGTGCAAGGGACAGACTGAGCATCACTGAAAGCAGCCAAAAAGCCCCAAAACTGTCACAGAAATCCTCATCTCCCAAAACTCACTACACCATACGGTCAGAGGCAGAGGCCACAGTGACATATCACCTGTGCAAGGAGCCCAGCTCATAAGTAATGACAGGGACAAGAAAAGCCTGAAATGATGCTTGTTAGAAGCTGTGGAGGCTTGAATGGATATGGATTTTATTGTCAAGCTGACCCAACAAAGTTACTTAGTTTAAATTTTCCTATGCCAAACTTCAGCTGAAATAAATTTTTACTGAAAAAAAGTATTCATTCTGGGAGCATTTCACTTAGAGATAGGAAAGTGTAGTGTGGGAATATGAAGCTTTTCAACTACTCAGGCTTTTGAAAAATAATAATATCAGCCTTCTCCTCCACTTCTCATGAGCTGGCTCCTCACTCTTTGGAGAGTACCGTGCTCTTCACTGAGATGAGCTCACAGCAGCCAACCACATTATTCTAGAATGAAAAGTGTCACCTGGGTTGGAGTTTATTTTTTCAGATTTTTGGGGGGGTTTCTTCCCATGACTTACAGTCACCTCCACCATATGTTACAGTCTCCAAAGTCTGTCCTGATTTCCCAGGGACAAAGGAAAACAATTCCAGCCTCTCCTTTCTAAAATGGGCTGAGGGGGAATGGGAATATGGGGAGGGAAAAGTAGGAAAGATATCTTTGTTAGAGGCTAGCCACAGTCAGACTGGAAAGAAATGAAGGCATCCTGCTGGTTTCAGACTAATTTTCCGTGCAGCAACCATATTACTCTAGAAAGATGTGAAGACTCAATCGTCTCTACCTATTTGCACACATCAGATTTAAAACTTAAACTTTTTAAAAAACAAACTTGTAATAAAACTGTGGTATTTGGCAAAAGTACCCTGTCCCCAACAGATGAATCGGACTTTGACAGTTTCCAAGGTCTTTCCCAGTCACAATAGTACATTGCAACATGAGAAAATCATTTGCAGGTTTTCTGGAAGTATATTCTCATCCTTACCATATGTCCTAGCAAGAAGTCCCAGATGAAGAGACTCTTTTGGTCAGCAGCTGCGTCCAAACCTGTGTTATTTGATTAAGCTGAGGGCCGTGAAAGCAGCCAGCAACACAAGACAGCTCTTGGTAGGAAGAGATGACACACATGCTTTACTGGCTACAGCAGAGAGAACTGTATGTCCCCTTCCCACTGGAGGTACTGTCCTCTTGTCTTTCCATCCTGCTCATGACTCCCACCAATCTGATCCACAGCAACCAAGAGACCTGAGGATTGCAAGGGAAGTTCACTTGCTGTGCAGGGAATACAGCCACGTGCCTTCTGCTGGCACCCTGCACCTCAGAGGGAAATAAGTGGAACCTCCCAAGGGTGTGCAGCAGCATCTGGGCAAACATAAATGAAGCAAATAAAGAAAAATAATTTTGCAGCTGCCTGGCATCCAGAGCTGGAGCAGATTTCTCAAACTCATCAACTGCCATTCAGGCACAAAAGAAGCAGCCAGGTATTCAACATAGCTCTGCATCCGATGCCAAGAAGGGTCCACTGTCCTCTTGCTAATGCTCATCTCTCAGTTTGCAGTGCATGTGGGTAAGCAGTGATTCCAATGGGAGTCAGAGACAGCAACAAAAGGAATTGCAGGATCCCCTCCAATAGTGGAGGGGGCATTTACAGCCCTTCTGTGGAAGCCAGCTTCCTCCCCTGCCTCCACTCTTCTTGTAAATCCATTACAGGTCCTGCCAAGCAGCAGCTTTTCTGCTTCCACAGCTTTTCCCTGTAGCCTATGACCGCTCTTGGCACGGCACTGCCTGCACCAAAGGCAGCATCCAAGAATCCAGTGCTGATGTAGCTGCTAAAGACATGAGAGTTATATCCGGAAATGATGAAGAGGAGAAAATTATTCCTGTGGGGAAAAGACACTGTTAAAAATAAGTTGTTCTGTGACCAAGAGAGTTAATAAGGTGACCTTTCCTACAGTTCCCTTTCCAATCTCCTCCACCCTGATACTGCAGTTCCTTCCAGAATCTGCTACTAGTTTGGCTGGAGATTTGGGTCCTGTGCTATGGCTGGCTTGGAGCAGTAGCTGAATTGCTTCATTACCCAGGACATAAGTGCTCCTTGATCTACAGCATCTGTATTGTGCACAAGTCTGCCTCTGGCTTGTGTGGAAGGAGCAGAGAGCAGCAATAACAGATCTTTCTGCTCTATCCAACTGCCAGTTTTCCAAAACTGTGAGCAAATTAAAATCTTGGACATCTCTTACTAGATGAAAAGTAGAAATCGTACTTTTGGGGACATAGTGGGAAAAGAGGAATTAAATAAAGGGGAAAAGTAAATGCAACACCTTGTTTTGCTAGGTAATTAGGTTTAAAAATACTGACAAATGACACTACTATGAACTTTGCACACTGATTTAGTACAGGATGACCTGCAGTATCAATTAGGAACACGGTGGAAGTGTGAGGTCACACTGTAAAAGATCTTCTGATCTCATTAAAGTAATTTTCAAGCTAATTTTAAGCAAGTGTAAGTGATTGTCAGAAAGGCCAGAGAGGGAAAGGGAGAAAGAGAAAAGAAATGCCGTAATAAAACCTAGGCTGAAAGACTGCTTCTAACTAAATTGTGCCTGCTCCTAAGCAGGAAAGGGATATTGCCAGGAGAAATGAAAATCCCCTCGCTCATGGGTGAGTCAGTGGGAACTGGGCTGGGGAATTTATCTGCATGAGGGGCCAAGAGATTGCATCCCCACCAGAGGTGTTGTGTGCCCCATCAAAAGGACACCCTGTCCCCTGGGAAATCTGGTTTTCCGGGCCGACAGTTTTCTGGAGAAGCTCCAGAGAAAAACAATTGCAACTTGCAGCACTGCAAAAGATACTGCACTGCAATATCTGGTGATTTCTGAGCTTTCTCCATCTCTGTTTTTCTGGGATAGTATGATTTTTCCTGAAAATCTTGGACCTTTATCTTTGAAAAGCAACTCTGGAAGAGGAGCTAGCCAAAATTATGTTAGAAAGCTCCACCCTTTGCATCTGCTGCAGTTACCAGTTTTTACCATGTCTTCTGCTGTGCTGATCCAGGGCACAACCATGAAAAGCAGAATAAGAATAGGGAAGGGACCTTTAGCACTCTTAGCATGTGGCACCAAGACCTGCAAGCTGCCACATCCACATCAGGAAATATTCTCCCTGACAGGCTGATATTTTGTTTCAAATTTTGATTTTTTTTCTCAGATTTTATCATACATTTGTCCCTGCTACTGAATTTTTTCTAGTTATTTCACTGATTTTCATTTCTGTCACTGTAGCCTATCTGCATATCAGATGAGAGATCAATAGCCTAGTTTAAAGCATCAAAGCTCAATTTATATTTTTGAATTTTCTTATATCTTGATGAAGAAACACAGCTATTATTGAAACCCAAAACCCAAAAATGCAGAGGAAAAAGGTGACCCTGGTGCCAGCTTGTCTTCCTAAAGAATCCTTCTTGAGAAAGGTGTACTCCTTGTTACAGGATGGGAAACTGAGACATGAACCTTCCCACAGAGTTGCCAACAATAACAAAAGAAAAGCATCTTTTCAGGAAGATTAAAAAAAAAAATCTGTTTTTTCTCTTTGCTCTCTCTCTCAGAGGTTTCCTGCCCATTATTTCCCCATGGTCAGCTGCCAGCCAGCTCTCATTTTAATCAGAAAAACTAAGCCAGCGTAAATGGATTTAAAAACCAGCCTTCCTTGCTCTGACACTTTTCTGTGGGTTGTGTTGAGGCATCAGACAGCTGAAAAACTGAGCTGGTGCGGGTTTAGAGGTTTTATGGCAGTGCAGCTCAGACAGGGAGGGTTTGCTCCTGAGCTGGGACTTGGGCAGCAGAATGTCTGGATGCAGGGGAAGGAAGAGCCTGCACCAGAAATAGCTGCAGGGCTCCAGCATGTCCCACAGATCACCAGGGAGACACCATCTTCCTCTAAATATCTGAAAAGGGTGGGTGAGCAGTTCCTCATGTGCTGCAGATGGGCTGCAGAGAGAGGAACCGCCACAACCAGCACAGATGGAGGTATGGGAGAGCATGGATGTGTACCAGGAATGTGCGTCACAGAGGCCAGCAGCTTCTGATCCCCCACCAGTCCTTCCTCTTCTCCTGCTCAGAACTATCCTAAAATGCTTGGAGGTCTCCCTCTGCACAGTCTGAGTCACCATACTTGCTGTTTAACTAGCCGTGAGACACCAAAATTTCTTCATGAAAAAGGATTGAGAAAGACATATGCCACATGCACAGCTTGGATTTGGTCCAGACTGTCTGGATTTTCTGCAGGGCTTGAACATCAGCCATGAAGATGCAAACAGGGAGTTTCCACAGCTGCCTCTGACAGCTTACCCCTCAACTTTTCCCACCAGGCAAAGGGAACAGAGCCTACCGGCAGGAGTTTCTACACAACACTGGAAGGAAGAGCAGCTGGAAATGGGGAATGATACTGGTTAATTATTTGGTAATGCTTGTATGGTGTTGATCAGTGACCAGTTCTGCTTGCCAGGTACAGTAGAAGTAGACACAGCACTCCATAATATGGTTTAGTGGGTGTGGCGGTGTTCAGTTCAAAGGCTGGACTTGATGGTCTTAAAGAGCTTTTCCAGCCTTAATGAATGTGCTATTTAAAATTCTATGGCTTTTATATTTTCCACAGGTCCTTAGTGTCCTAAGCACCATGTGCATTCAGTCTGGAGCCACTCATGGCTTATGGTACTTGTTAGCAGGTTTGACAGCTTATAGGAGCTCTAGTGCATTAACTGGCATCATGATCATCACTTCCTGTAATCTGAAGGATCTCGTAACACTATAATTAATTTCTTACAGTGCTCCTTTTGCCATCCTGCAAACAATGACAATTTCATCTCTCATCTTAGGAGAAAACCAGTTTCCCACACTCATGTCTGCAAATTTCCTGAGTGAACCATAGAGGTTTGAGAGCAAAAGACAGATAAATAAAGCCACAGCTACAGTCCTAGACGAAGGAGACTGAATCACACTTCATCCATCAACTTCCATCCAGCAAAGCTGTGTGTCAGACCACCGTCACTGTATGTGAGTACTCAGTCATGGCCTCTGCAACACAATAAAGAAAAAGGAGGAGGGAATTGAACTAATTAAAACCTCTTAAACCCATCCTTTTACAGACACATTGTGTGGGAACTTAACCTCTTATGAAAAGCCTGACTTCTTAAGCATGCCCTGAGCCTCCCACTAATTCTGTAGTTCAGCATCCTGCAACACTGTCTGCTACAACTTCCACCCCTCCACAGCTCCTGCACTGAGTCCAACTTTCCAATCAGATTTTTTGCACAGGCTGTGACAAGCTACTTCCCAAATTGCATCAGCCTCTTTGAATCCAACCAGCTCTATGAGACAGGTCCTCATCTGGGTGCCAGAAAAGGTTTTGTAGTTTCCTAGAGTTGTAACCTCACAGCTCCCTTTTGCCTGTGCAGAGCCCAATACCCACAACTGGCTCCTCCTTTGGAAACCATCTGCCAAGAGCTTTCAGGTTTTCTCTAGCAGGCCACACCATCCCATGAGTTCTCCAGCAGAATCCTGCTTGGAAAGAGTAATGATATGATATGATATGATATGATATGATATGATATGATATGATATGATATGATGATATGATATGATATTCCCTACCAGATTCTTCTGAGGATAAAATCTGAATCCATCACTGCACAACACAAGTTTCTGGGCAGGATGCTCAAGAGTTTATTCCCTGGACATGAAGCCTGACATGAGGTGTGACCATGGCGGGCAGTGAACTGTGAAAAGAAACTTTCCCTTCCTGCTGTCTGTGACATCTGAAAACCAAACAACTGTGTCAGTGGTGGCAGCATCCAAATGTCCAGCCACCTGCACATTAGCTCTTGGCCTAGTAACTGGTAAGCCTTATAAGTATGCTTGGAGTGATTTATTAGGTGATTCCAAGTTAGGTGCAGGGGTGAATTTTGTTTTCATTCACTCATACATGAAAGGACTCAGTGATCCTATAGGTGTTTTCCAACCTAAATCCTTTCCTGATCATAAGACAGTCTGACACAGTTCAATTCTTCCATGTGTCAGCAATAGAGGTGGGTACTAAATGCTGTTCTTCACAATTGCAATCCAGACAAGGGAAAATATTGTGAAAATTTGGGAACAGGAGGTTTTCATCCAGTAGAGGTGTCCAAGGAGTTAGGAGGTTAGACCATGCAGGTTTTGACACAAGGTTATCCTACTCCTGACCTGTGGAGCATTTGCTCTCTGTGCTACACAGCTTTAAGGTAAAATATGTTCTCCAAGAAAAGTACATCACCCTGGAGCTGGAATCCTTCCCACCCAACACTTTGTGTCTGGGGTGGAGGTGCCTCTGCCAGTGGTGGATCTCACAGTACAAATGGGAATGTGCAGTTTAATTAGAAGCTGATCTCCAAGAGTAGTATTGACTCAGCCATCCCAGGAATTTAATACATGTTCAGATGAAGACAATCACCCTTTGCTGAAGCCCAGATTTGGTCAGATGGCTCAAGACCCAACTATCCTTTTGTGAAAGAGGTGGAAAAAAATATGTCTCCGGTATGCAGCAGGACATATGTTCCTGTCTGCATTAAAGCTTGCTTGTTCACTCCCTGCCTGTCTTCACTTTGACTTTGAAGAAGTGTGAGCCCCAAAATACCCACTGAACCTGCTAGCCCAGAGTACTGGAAAAACTTCCTTATGGGAACATAGTCATTATATTAAAAAAACACAAAAAACAAAACAAAACCAAAACAATTTTGCATTCCACTGTACATACAAACCCAGGCCAAGCTCTGGTCAGATAAACTGAGTCCTGGTGTCCTGTGCTACAGGTATGAAAGAGCTGGGGGCAGGATTGTTCCCAAAATGTGAGAAAAAAAGAGAAAAACCATTCCCAGCCAGATATGCTGGGAAGAAGGAGCCAAGGGGCTTTAGCATCTGGTAAGAACTGCCTTGCATGGTTCATGGCTGCACAGAGATGCAGCCCCTTCTCCCGTACATCTCCTCCTCTGCTCCTTTCCAGTCCACCCACTGAGCTCAGGGCTGCGTCCACCAAATCCTCACCTTCCCTCTACCCTACAAAATCACCAGCCTGTTGAGCAAAATTCCTGCATTTTCATCTCCCTATTTCAGCTCTCCTATGGGTTTTCTGTCTGCCACCAGGCTTTCTGACTGGCTCAGCATTTTGGGAAAGAGCTGAAACTTCAGAGGAGAGAGAGGGACTGGCAGGACATGGTCAGTTTTCCACTGTCTGGGAAGTGAGGATAGTGGTCTGAGCCCTCTTGGCTAAACAAATGGGAAGATCAAGGCAGTTGTTGGCATGGTGGGCATTGAGGGTGAGGAAGGCAGCTCCAGCCATGCAGAGCTGTGAGTGTCTGTGTCTCTGGTGGCTGAAGCATCTGCAAGATCTAAGGGAGGATCTGGTATTTACATGTCTGCATGTGAGCGTCTGTGTGGGAGTAGGGTTTGTGTATATTATAAGAAGCTGCAGATGGAAACAACCCAGTTGGGTGTCTAAGGCCTGGTTCAGAGCTCATTAAAATCAGCAGGAGTCATTTCACTTACAGTGATGGGTTTTGGCCACATCTCTCCTTTCCCCTCCCAATATGCCTATGACCTCGAGGGCTGCTCCTTGCTGCATATCCTCAGTTAAACCCTGTGAGCAATGGGGTTTCCCATGTTCCCCAGAGTGGATGCTTTACAGGGGATCTCTGGGCATGCCCCCACCTCTGCTGTCACACCCTGCAGTTACTGAGAGGCAAGGGTTGCTCATTCATCACTCCTTGCTCAAGAGATGCCATCGTTTGATTTGGTTTAATAAATTGGCATCACCAGGCATCACCTTATTTTCTGTCGCTTTTATCTGAACATATTTCAGTGTCATCTTCCTCCTCAGAAGCCAGAATTGAGATCAGAAGGTTCACCATCCTATCATCTTCATCCAGCCTACCACATTTCTCCTAGCTCTGCCTCAGCTGTCTTTAACCTGTCTGCATTCATTTCTGAAAAGTCTTCATTCTGGATTCCAGATATCAAAAGCTGATGAACCTTTGGTCTAATGGGTGCATTCTGTGATGGTGTTGCTTTCTCTCCTTTGGTTTTGTCAGGTTGCTGTTGCACTCCTGTGTATAAAAAAACCCTTTAAGATCTTATCATTTCCATGTAGGTGTGGTAATAGCCTGTAAATAAGACACATCCCTGCCTCTTTTTTTCAGTAAAATCATAGGTTTATGCTCCTAAAGACTTTCACTGCAAGGAATTTTATTTCATGTTTTCCATTTGTAACAGCATTTGAAAATGAGGATGCTGGAACAGGACCAAGCACAAGGGTATCAGTCATAAAGATGCAGGGTTACTTCCACTTGTCACCCTGTCATTTATGCAGCCACAGATTGCAGCAGCTTTGTTTGCTACAACAGTGAGTTAGAGGTCAAAATGAAGCAGCTTCTTCTTTCTGCACCACATGCCCTCGTCACAAATACTGCTGTGTGCTCTCCCCCTTGTCCTCCCCGAAATACCGCACCAGCAGCATGGATCTCTGGATATGTATCACCCAAGTCTTGACCAGGCTGAACCGATCCATTCAGCTTTTCCATCCTGATAACATCAGAGGTCGGAGGGGAATGAACAGAAAGTGAAGGGTTGAGCCATCGAAGCGGATCGAGATCTGCCATGGGGGTGCCACGGATAGTAATGTAATGTTCCACGTGAGCGTGCAGGAGATGTGTTCAGGGATAATGTGCTTACACAGATAGAGAATTTTTTTAATTCCAGGATGTTATCAGATCTGGAACAATGCTGAATGAGTGGGTTGCTGCAGTATCAGTGTATTGCTACACCATGAAGAGGGAGCTGTGTTCCTTCTCTAAAATCCAGGCTGTAATTGTACAGCCTCTGCAAATAATTAACTGAGTCTAATCATACTCTTTTCCCTGCATTAAATCTATATTATCAGTTCACTCCCTACCCCAAAAAATTAATTTTCACTCTCTGACCTACACCCCTTTATTATAATAGATAATGTGACATTTTATCCCAAATAATTGGGTGGGAATACTAGGAGGAAAGGAGTTTCAGCCTGTTGGGGAAGAAAGGAAAGTCTGGGGAGACAAAAACTGCAAGAACATTCAGTCCCCATGCTTTAAGCTGATCACATATACATTCATGCATACACATGTAAGCGTAGTCATTTCACTACTGCCACACGTTATGGTCTGGTTTCAGCAGCCAAGGCTTTCCTAGCACTGAACCAGGAGATAAAATTGCATTGCTTGATCCCTGGAACTCCATGCCCAAAGCAATGCATGTCTGCACTGTGAGCTTGGGCTGTTAGGAGGGGAAACAACCCTGAACTTTGCTTGATAGTCCTGTAGTCTGCTGCAAACTGGACCATTCATCTGGGAACAGACACACAGGAGGATGTTGAAGTTTGCTAACACCCCTCCTTCACTGTACACCACAGCATCTCCCAGAGCTCCCACCACCCTGTTCTTTAGCCCACAGCCAGTACTACCTCCCAGGTATGCCAGTGCTGCCTGATGAGGTGTTTTTCTCAGTGATTTTGTGTGACACCAACCCGAGGACACCCATGAGGCAATGGGTGGCTCGGGCAGAATAGCCAGGGGGTGGCAAATGTAAAAGTGAGGAGGCTACACAAGCTGGAGGTGTAGTTCAGCCAACAGAAGGAAAACAGGCATTGAGCTGCAGTTTCCCATTAGTTGGACTCCCAGCAGTCTGTCATCATGGAAAGTTACTTATTTTATGAAATTCAACGTTCCCAACAAAAGCATTTATTCCAGATAACCATGAAACCTAAAACTAAATAGGAGAGTGTCTGGTAAGGCAACTTCTTGCCAGAAGCAGGTTGCTTGCTGCAGTGCCTTATCTGTGAAGCAAATATTTTTTGTGGCTCAGGGCCACAAGCAGCCCTCTGAGCTGAGGGACTCCTCCTACTTGGACAAATAAGATACAAGGGTTGGAAAAGGGACAAGTGACCTTTCTACTCAGAGTGAGCCTCTCAGGAACTCATCTCCATTCCTTTTCAGAGCCTGGAATAGTGGCTTTGTTAGTTGCCACTTATACTGAGATTGTGGACCTAGACTCTAGGGCTGTCTTGACAGGTCCCACTACCTGTGCAGGGTTTGAAGACCTCATGCAGTCTCACATGTTCCCAGTGTGGACAAAGCACTGAGAGAATGCAACACAAAACCAACCACAATTGAACTGATGAAATTACTTTAAATGAGATTAAATCAATGAGGAAACAAAAGAAGTGTAAGTGCTGTATTTATTCTGTGAAAATATGATAGAAGAGCTAATCTGAAAACAAAATCCCCATACAGAAGAAGCTACAGCAAAAAGGACAAAGTTGCAAAGCACTGCTGGAATTTGCTGTGGGTTTTGCTCAGCTCAGCACTAGTGAGAGTCAGAAAAGTACCTTCTCCAAGATGAATCCTGACAGGACAGGAAGAAGGGTTGTGTGTGGAGAGGCAACCCCAGAAAACACCATGCTGGACACAGGAGAAGCTGGTGTGCATTTGAATCGTTTCAGCTTTATGTCCATCGCCCCCAGGGTGTTTTTTCCATCTCCTACCATACTGCATTCAGATAAGGTGGTGCAACCCTTCATGGCAGCTTTCAGAGACAGTCCACCTATGCAGGGGAAATACAAGAAATACATGCTATGTATCAGGGGATCCAATCCCCAACATTATTCCCACCCTGGCCAGTGCAGTCCCCATCTCCAACCTAAGAACTGCCCATTCATTACATCCAGTTGTTTCCAAACCCACCAGCCATCTGTTCTCATCCCTTCAACAAAGCTGAGGAAACAGCAAGGCCATCTTGGTTGACTTGAAATACAAATGGTTTAAGGTTTGTCTGCTTTCTTTCTGCTGAATAAAGATGACTTTTAAAAATTCTAAGCTCTTAAATTCAAAAAGTGCAAGTGTCTTAAGTAGTTCTCTTTCTCATGTTTAAAGAATTCTTCTGCCCAGCCTTTGGCTTCCTAAAGAAACCAGAGTTGTCTAACAGTAATCTAGGTATTCATTGTCTCCCTCTTTCTCTGACCCTCTCTTGACATTTGAACTGGATGACTTTCTCTCAGTCAGATTTGACATGGAATTGAGAAGTCTCAATGACAATACAGCCTGAGCCATTTATTAAGAGGAATTCATTTTCTAAGGCTTTATAGGATTTTAGCCAAACCAAGAGAGAAACATACTGATGGGCCCAGTGAAACCTGAACTTGTCCTTTTCCACCACTGGAGCATTTACCAAAGGAGGAGACCTCAGCAGGTGCTGAGAGCCTAACTCCCCATTCAGATATTCTTGCTGCTGTTGCTTGGTTTTGCTAATGCTGTTAATGTGTCTCTCCTGTGCAGGTTATGGAGGTCTGGAATACTTTGCTGGACAATTTTATCTCAAATACAAATAACATGTAAAGCCACTTCATTCGTTCCTCACGTTCCAATGCTCCCCTACACTTCTGCTTCCTCTGCACAATTTATTAAACTGCATAAGACCTCCATTCACAGTGGCTGATCAATCAAGTTAAGACAAGTTAGGAGCACTTTTTATTTCAGTGATACACTGAATTAATTTTGCCACTATTTTCATTGCTGTGATCACAAAAATTGTTTTCCTTTGTGTTGTCTCTGTGAAACATTATCTAATTCAGGGTTTGGAAAGCACATTAAAAAAATCTGTAGGAAGGACCTTCAGGTATCACATCATCACCTAGCAATATTATCAGCTCAAAGGAACTTCATCCATAACCATATACAAGGTAATTGTTTTTCAGTCTGCTTCTACGGCTGATTTTGTTGCCCTTTATTTCCATGGGTGTTTTTCTTCCTGCTGGAGCACAGATGTGACTGCCATGAAAGGTGGAAGTCTTTTACCTTCAGCAGGGGTGGAAAGGAGAGTGACCAGGAAAATTGTTGTCTACTTTCCTCTCTAATTAGAGGACCTGAGGTGGGAAAAAGATTTCTGATAGAGCTGTTCAAAGGCTAGACTTCATGGGGAGGGACCTGTCCTTGGCTTTCCTCATACAGAAGCACCACTACAACACTGTCTTGTCCCTAGGGGCTCGTGTTACCCCATGGGAACGCCAATGTTTCTGCAAAGCTCCATCTGAACCTCCACTGAGCTGGCAACTGGCTCAGATTCAGATTCACCCTCACACTTCCTAGGTAGGGCCAGCAGGTTCAGGGGCTTGGTCAGCTTTGTTACATGTTCATGTATCAGATTGCTCCAGGAAACCAGTTCCACTCTTGATCTCACTTATGCCATGCTATGAGGAACTCCAACAATTATCCGTGCATGATGGAGTAGAAGGAAGGAAAAACAAGGCCTGCCCTTTGATCAGCTTGAAGTTTTCAGCTTTAAGTTCCTTGTCTCTTCCTCTTTTTTTTTATTTCACACCTTTTGCCCAGTTTTATCTCAGTAGTACTTTATCTTCAACTAGTTGCACCCATTTTACCAAGATGAGAAACAGCCCCAAATAAAAGGCAGTTACCAGCATTCATAAACCCAGCAAGGTCAACGCATTGGTCTTCAGATCCAGTGCAGTTTACAACTTCATTACCACACTGAAAGGAGTCCACGCTGTAGCAGGCAGGACACTGGTGTCCATTGGGCACATCATTATCCGGTGGCACTGGAATGAAAGACATGGGCTGTAGTTGGTTTCAATGAGGGAATGAGAGGAATAATCCAGGTGATGCCTTAGCCTGGAAGGCCTCACCATGGGATGGATCAGAGAGGGGAAGGGCTATAAGGAAAATAAAGAGCTTACAGGACACAGAGGTGGTCCGACAGTCATTGCCTGTGCAGCAAACCAAGTGGCTCTTTGCTTTTACCTTCCCATAGTTCACGGTGACAGGGCCAAGGTGGCAGGTGTGGGATGGCAGGCAGGATTTGATGGATGAAGAGACAACCATCCCTCCTGTCACGAAGCAGAAGGCTTTGCCAAGTCGTTCAACACAAAGTCATTCCCTTCCCCTCCCATTAGCTCCTGTACCAACTGGGCAGCTGTCCCAGAGCCTGAGTGGGATCCCTGAGCCCCCTGAAAAGCATCACCAGGGAGTCAGGACACCCCATCTGTGGAGATTATGGTGTGATACATGCCTATGACCCATTGCACCGGATTGCTCAGCCAGTGTAAAATCTGCATGGTAAATCACAGCCACAAGCATCCTGACATGGGCAAGCCTTGTCTACCCCTTCAGCCAAACCCAAAAGGTGTAAAGGGAAGCAGAACAGTTAAGCTGAGTCTGCTGAAGTGCTTGAAGGATGAAGGGCGGGTGCACCAGCAGAAGACAGGCACTGGAGCTGCCAGCACCAAAGCTGGTAGGATATGAGCCAGACTCCAGTCTAAAAGGCAACGATCACATCACCGAGGCTGAGCAATGACTGAGGCCATGCCTCTAACACAACTGAGCGTCCAGCTGTGTCAGGGCTCAGCACCAGCTTTGACTTATCAACCATGGGGAGATGGCTACTGCTGGGCTGTGAGGTTACTTGTTTCCTGTGAGGACAAGCTGAAAGAGTTGGGGTTGTTCAGCCTGGAGAAGGGCAGGCTCAAAGGTAACCTTAGAGCAACTTCAGTTGCCTAAAGGGGCTACAAGAGAGCTGGAGAGGGGCTTTTGACAAGGGCATGAACTAATAAGGCTAGAGGGAATGGCTTCAGACTGAAAGAGGGTAGATTAGGATTAGATATTAAGAAGAAGTCTTGACAGTGAGGGTGGTGAGACATTAGAACAAGTTGCCAGGGGAAGCTGTGGATGTCTCCCATCTCTGTCAGTGTTCAAGGCCAGGTTGGATGGGGCTCTGAGCAACCTGGTCCAGTGGAAGGTCTCCCTGCCCAGGGCAGGGGGTTTGCAACTAGATGATCTTCAAGATTTCTTCCAACCTAGACTGATTGATGATGATGATGATTACAATGATATGGTGATAGCTCAGCCCTGGTGGCACTGCATGATTGCATGGTGTCCTCACCCCTGCTTGAGGACAAGCAAGCTTCTTTCTCCACACATCACCAGTGCACCCCCAGTACTAGATGTCAGTGTCTTAGTGTAGGTCATGGTTCAGTGTCTCAGCCTCCTGACTCAACTGCTCACCTTAGCCAGAATTAAAAGCCAGTGTCTCCTCCCACTATGAGGTTTTGGTCCTTCCCCCCACAACTAAGAACCAAACCCTCCCAGTCCCAGAAAACAGCTTCTCAAAATAGAGGAATAAAGAGCTTTTCCTACCCCAGATTACCCTGATCTCTGAGTCCTCTGCCAGTAAAAGAAAAATGAGCAGGTTATCCAAGGATGGACCATACTACCAGTGACAGTGGGGAGAGAGACACATTCCCCAGCCAGCCCCACTCTGAAAGCCACACTGGCACACACAGAGGATGTCTCACCTATTAGGACCTCATGCAGAATAATGCCACAGGTGTCTTCACCACCAGTGCAGGTTTTCATGGGGCCAGAGCAGCTTTTTCCCATGCTGTGACATATCTCACACTGGAGGCACGTCCCTGGGGAGAGGAGGACACATTCCTGAGCAACAGCCATAAGGGATCTCAGTTCCCCTTTCACTGATGTTTGATTTCAGCATTGATCAGCATTTTTCACATTTCTCTTCCCTTATTTTTCCTTTTTCATTGTGCAATCTGTATTGGGCTTTTCCTGGAGCTGCTGATGACAGCAGCCCTACAAACCCCTTCATCCTGGCAGGCACTCAGGTGTCCCTGGATTCACAGACCCCCAATACTCTCTTTGCAGTGAATAAGGGCACACGAGCAGCTGGGGAACAAGAGCTGCGAGCAGGTACTGACTGTACTCTGTACAAACTGGAGACCTTCTTTGTAAGCATTTTCTTTTTGTGTATCTCTTTGCAGGCATCAGGGGAAACCACCAGATATGTGCTGGAACACTATAAGCAGACCAGAATATCATATAGCCAGCAGGAAACACTTAGAAAGCAATAACACCTATTTCAACAGAGGACAAACAGGATCTCTTCCATGACACACACCCACAAGAGTCCAGTGTGTAGATTAACAGATCAAGGGCATGTGTTACGTCCCTAAACCCAGATGCCAACTAAGGCACCTTGCAGTGCCTGTGGCATCTACTGTGACCCAAGACCTCCAAGACAGCTGTGCTTTTCTGGAGCAGAGCTGAAGGAAAGCTGAGATGACATTGTGTCTAAAATGTCACACAAATCTGGGCATGAGTAAAATAAATGATCCTGGAGATCAGTTCAGCTTACCAAAGGTCTGGCTGCCTCAGGGTAACCTGAATCACTCTGATGGCTGTCCTGGCTGTATCACCAGTGAGCACCACAGAAAATCAGACTGCAGGCTCATGTTGTAGATGCAAACACCCTCATCTGCACTTTGGCCCATAGGACCGAAGATCCCCCGAAACCAGTCACCCTCACTTCTCTGCAGTGCAAATCCCCCAAGATGAGGGGGGTTTATGGCTCAGAGGGCAGCACTAGCCTCACACACAAAGCACCCCATTCCCAGACCTCTTCCATGTCTCACAACCCCACAGGGACCTATGGAAAACTCACCTGGGTCCAGGAAAGCCAGGAGGAAGCTGAGTCCAAGGGATACTCTCATGCTGATGGGATGTAAGCACAGGGAGTTTCCAAGTCCTGTCCAACACAAAACTGTGTGCCACAAGGGCTTTATAAAGTGGAAGGAAAGGGGGTGTTTTGGGGAAGTAGAAGTTGGGGAAGTTTTCTGAACAATATATATACTGCTGAGCACTAACACCAGTGTTAAAATGTGCAGTCTGTGGGGTAAGACTGGCTTTCCTGGTGATATCAGGTATATCTCTGGTGCAGACTTTGAACAATGTTCAGCCTCCCCCTTCCATATGAATGATGGAGAGGAAACCATTTGAAAAGCCCTGTTGTGCTGACACTGTTAGGTCCAAAGAAGCAAAGTATAGCAAGGACCAGTCAGGAAATCCCTCTGTGGCTGAGTTTTTGATGGCTGGTTTCCCATTTCATCATTCCCATCACAGAGTCAGGAGCTCTCATGCCCAGAGTACAACAGGAAAGCAGACAGTGTCAAGGCACTGAGCTTCCTCTCTAAGCTAGAGTGCAGCTTCAGTTTCCAAAATGACTGCCAAGTCACAGCTTGGAGCAGGCTCAGTCAAGGGTTCTTGGGGTTGAATATGTCAGAGAAGCAAAGCCAGTATGCCAGGGTTTGGATTTTGATATAAAACAGTTGGAGTTTGATAAGGAAGCCTCCTGTTGTCCTTCTGGGATTTAAATTAAACGAAGTCAGCAGAGAGAAAGCATCGATGTGGCTGCAAGACAGCATGGTCATAGATTAGGTAAGGTTATAGAAGTTTTCCATGCCCTGGCATCTCATGATGGGCTAATGACAAGCAGCAGTGACCACCTTGCCATTGGCCCACAGGTTCCCTGCCTCATGTGCAGGTTTTATCAGGATGTACTGCCTCATTGAGCCCATATCCTACCCTGAAGATATCCTCTTGTCCTGCACCATACTGGACACAGACCCTCCAGGACATTTTGCATTGACAGACAGGAAGAACTGAAGTTTCCTCATGCCCCCTGCCCATTTGAGACTAACCTCTTCAAAGGACAGTGGTCTTTCGATATTTCCGAACATATTGAGTAGTCCAGTGGGGCCTCTTAGCTAAGCCCACAGTGCCATGAGAATGGGAATCACATTGGGTAAGAGCCTTGGTCCCCCATTGTCCATAAAGCTGATACCACAAGAAAACAAGGGAGAATTATATCTTCACCCTGAAATTCTTTTTCAGCTCAGAAACTTTCTCATGCCACAGTAGATATGTTAAAATGAAATTAAAGTCCTGACTGCAGCCTGTTCAGGGTTAAAATTAATTTCTTATTGGTCTTAAACCTCAGACAGAACAAAACTATGTCCCCAGGCAGGCTGGGGTACCTAGATTGGGGTGATTCTGCCATTTGACTACATATAGGACTGCAGATACAGATAGGGAGATGAGAAGATGTGACTGTCTCTGGTGATTTTAATTTCATGCCCTTTCATTTAAGATGATTATTGAAGTGCCTGGGGGACTTTCCCTGAACAACATGACTACACTAGTCTCACTGAATTATATGGAACTCACCTATTTCCCACCTCTTAGAGAGGGAGGGTGTGAAGCTGAAGCCTTTTCATGTGCCTTTTTAGAGATGAAACCAAGCATAGCAAGGAGGAGGCACAATCTGCAGCAATAAGAGAACTGCAAAATAAGACTTACTAAAGAAGGTAAAAACAATAGAGGTGGTCAGGAGACACCCAGTCATATCATATCTGGGGCTGGATAGGAAGAACTGTCATAGGGGGCCTACATTAAGCATTGGGCGAATTTTCAAACAGTGACAATAGTGAAGCTGATTGCCTGGGAAGGTGTGGATCCTCCATCCTGGGTGTCTTGGAAAAACAGACTAGACCAGTACTTACTAGGGAATTATTTAAGTTGATAGGATCCTGCTCCAGGGCTGAGAGATGGATTAGATGCTCTCTCTCAAGATTCTTTCTAAACTGGTTCTTATATTTTTAATTTCATGGTGTGCATGAAGTGAATGTCTTCTGCAGTATGTCCATGTTTCTAGAAGGAGGGAAGGATGATAATACAGCAGTCACATTCTTCAGCAAGATGAGACAGAGGCTGGTGAGGTCAGAGAAATCCATGAGACAAGAACAGTTAAAAATCCAACCTTGAAAATAGCATTGGTAGGAAGGGAAGATGAAAAGGGATAAAATCAAAAGGAAGATGATTCTGTGATCAGCAGAAGAAAGCCATCCATCTAGGCTAGAGCATCTTAAAAAATATATGTGAATTTGTCCTGCAGAATTGTAGCAGAAAATTCCACTGGGTTTCATAAAATCAGAGAATTGTTTAGGTTGGAAAAGACCTTTAAGATCACTGAGTCCAGCCATCAACCCAATACTGCCAAGCCCACCAATAAACCGTATTCTTAAGTGAAATATCTACATATCTTTTAAATACCTCCAGGGATGGTGACACCACAACTTCCCTGGGCAGCCTCTTCCAGTGCTTGACAACCCTTTCTGTGAAGAAATTTTCTTAATATCCAATATAAATCTCTCATGACACAACGTAATGCTATTTTCTGTCATTCCAAGAGCCCAAACATGTCTTAAGTGTCTTAAACCATGAAAATATTATATCAGATTTACATCACAGCTGAAGAACGCAGGTCAGAAAGCTCTGACAAAGAAAGAAAAGTGGCTAAAGTGTGACAAAGAAAGTAAAGGTTAGAAAAGACTGGGGTGAACAGTTCCTGTAGGAGATACTGGAGGAAAGCCTTGCACAGTCCTAAATGGCATTGAAGGGCAGGATTCCTGACGGATAATTACAATAGGCTTTAAAAAAGGAGAAGTGAGGTCAGAGCTAAGGGTAAACTCTGATGGTGAGATCAGCTGAGGCCAAGAGGAGCACCCTCTTCCTGTGATGAAACACTTGAGAAGGAACCAGAAGGACAGGATGAGCCTGGGTGAAGGGTGAATCCAACAGAGCCCTGGAACCAGGCAAATGCACAGTGGCTGCCAGCCCTTCTCCCTCACAGCCACTGCAGCACTGTGACAAAGGCTCCCCTCCCAGCAGCTGGAAGCCAGCAAACCCCTTTCTGCAATGGCAGACAAATTGGTGGTCAGGATGAAGCCCCGTGCACAGAGTCATTGAAAGGCTTGGGTGCTCAGCTGCATTCAGAGAGTCACCCAGTGTACTGGCAGCCACAACAGGGCTGTCACTCCTTGCCCACATTATCGGACACAGCTCCTGGAGGGACCATCACCACAGACATTTTTAACCACAGTGGGTCTCTTTTTCTTCCTCTCTTTAGAAGACGGTCCTAACTTCCCAGCCTCATTGGCCTAACATCTGGGCTATGTAACATAGGGCTGTCTGTGACTTCAGGACCTTGTACATCCCCAACAGCTTTAACACTTAAAGTAAAAGAACAAATCTAACAGTGTCCCAAAAGCCCAGGCACAGCTTCTGTGCGAGCAGTAGAGCAAATGTGTCTCCTTACCTGCCTTTAACCATGATACAGGAAGACAGAACCACAAAGTGTTGTGACTTTCAATGGCGAAGTCATCCCCAGCCCACAAAAAAAGCTGTAGAAGAAGAATCAAACCCATGCATTTTCTGAGCTGATTTCTTGTTCTCCACAACAGAGATTGGCAAAACCTGCCAGTCTGGTTAACAAGGAATGGAAACATAACACAGCAAGTCTAACCCCTCCATGTAGGGGTTAGTGCACCAGTACCAAAGGGTGAGAGCAGGAGGAGTCTCACCATGTGCTTGCTGACTACAGGCTGAGGAAGTTTTCACAGAATCACAAAATGGTTTGGGTTGAAAGGGACCTTAAGGACCATCAGTTCCAACTCCCTCTCACCTTCCACTAGCCCAGGTCAATTTGATAGTCATTTGTCTTAGCTGTGATTGCACAAATTAATAAACCAGCCAGGTGGTGTTAGGTCAGTATACATCTAATTGCCACTCTTGGAGCTCCCCAAGGCACCCCCTCAGCTGTGTTCCCCCCAGTGCTTCACCAAATAACTCTAGGCTGGAAAGGAGGGGATTTTATTGCCTCTCCCCACCTACTGTTGGTGTGGTGTCAGTGCTTGAAACAGGACCTGGGGAGGGAAGGCTGGTGGCACCCAGATGGTTCAAGGGAGCAAAGTCACACCAATGGCTTCAGGGGAGTCACTGAACTAAGAGTTTTTCAACAAGGAAGTTACCGTGTGTCTGGAAGAGCAGCATTCCTGTAATTGGTTGCCAGTTTTCACACCTTAATTTCCCATGTGGACTTTACTCGGCGTGGTGCCAATTGCTGCTCCCAGGTGGCTGCACTGAGCCCTCTCCTCGCACCTATCCCCAGACAGGGGCTTCCTCCCTCTTCCAGCCAGTGCTGGATCTGCCTTACTTGAAAATACCCTTCAGGGCTCAGTTTCCAGCCAGGTCAGTCCCTTAAGGTGAGAACTCCTGTTGGCAAAAAAATTGTGAACCAAGGAAGAGAAGTTGAAGGCTAGAAATAATATTAATGTAATAACATAAAACTCCTGCTCAGATGCTTTCTTCTGTGGGTAAAAAAGATGGTAGTTAACATGTTATTGCACCTGTGAGCAACACTCATGAGAAAATACACAGAATCAAATTACTGAACACTATCAAATCATGAAACTTCATCCTTCAGGAGATCACGACATTTAAAGGAGTGCAAGGGACATTTTCTTTTACCTTTGACATTATGCCATTTATGCTATTAACACTGAAGAATTGTTGGCACCCTGGCCAGTAATTACCTTTTCAGCTGGAATAATTGCCTGGGAATCCAACTGCTTTTCAAACATCCCGAAGAAAGATAAATATGCATGCACATTAGAGTGTTCAATGAACTCCCTGTTCCAGCAGGAGTCATCAACAATGTCATCTTTGAGCATTCAAGAAAACAGTACCTGTTTAATCCATTGGTGGATGATGTAGAATGTACATCCTTATTAGATATTCACAGGCCTTGTTGAACATTCATATTTCAACCTCCTCTTTGGTGAATTCCTCCAGTGTGCAACTTTACCAGCAGCAGAGCTCACTTGCTAGGAGAGTTCCAGGCCGGCAGATGAAGCAGACCAGCTTATCAGTTTTAACTGGTACATTAAGACAAAGTTAATGCTGCCATGGTCTGGTATCAAATAAAACCCAATGCATACATAAGATGAAGCCTTTTAATACAATATTAATATCCATACATCGTATTTATTGTTCATAGCAGTGGTTAGAACTCTCAAAATGGAATAGAAATTCAGTGTTTCAGAAATCATGTCTAAGTGGGCTCTTAAGTAACCTGGATCTGCTCTTGTCCCTTGAAAAAGTGGCCTGACCCCAAGCCCTGGAAATGTAATTTAATGTGTTTAGTGATGAAGGTCCCAGGTCCTGGGAAGTATAAGTGGCAGCCTTCTACATCACACTGGAATTTGTGAAGGAATTAGTAAAAACAATGGGAACCTATAAACTTCTTTTAAAGCCTGATTTTGTGGTGGGGAAAAGGAGCCAGCCAAAGACAATCTGGTGATGAGGCTTTGATAGACTGCAGGTGCTAAGCTGATCTGGGGGATTTTGGAGGACAAAGATCCATTTAGCCACTCATCTACTCTTTCCCTCTGGCTATCCACTGCACCCATCTGCACACCTCTGGCATGGAAAGCCTCCTTAAAACAGACTACATACTTGGAAACAGGAGATGTGAACTGGCAAAGGCATTAAATTTTGCCCTAGACTGCATTTTTTCTGAAAAAATACCACACTTTTCGACCCTCTCTTTGTCTTCAGTCACTTACTAACCAAGTCCCACCAAAAGGAAACAAGATTTTATCAGGAAAAGCAGCAGTCACAGGTGAGTAAGACCTGCCTTGGAAATGGACGGATGTAGCCAAAACAAGAAAAATAAAAATAAATTGTAAGTACTAGTCTTGAGATAAAAGGTTATGCTGTGGCTACAAACTCTCCACATGGTGGGAAATATTTGAAAGCGGGCATTTCTTTGAACCTTTACAGAGATGGAGGCTGTCTGTTTATACTGGAGGTCTTTGAAGGGTGAAGATCTAGACAAACTCATTTACCACTTTTTCTTAAGCTGAAGTAATCTGGAAATAACTGGACCCTCCTTACAATTTTTGGCATCCCATCTCTCAGTAGTGTGATGTTTCTCCATCAATGCCATCCTTTTGTGTTGAAAGATTTTTCCTACAGTGCACACATAAGTTCCACCAAGCCCAGCTGTTATGTGCTTTTCAGTACCAGTTTCTATCTCCTCTTTCCAGGCCTTTATTGTGAAGCATAACACATTGCATAAGGAAGAGCCTGGAAACCCATGCCCTGCAGCACCAGAAGACATGATCCCAGCTTTCCAAATGATGCTCTCTTTCCCATCCCTTTCCAGTCCAACATTATTCGTTGGGTGATTAGCATCATAAAATATTCCCAAATGAGTGTGACAGATAGCACTAAGAAGATCATGTTTGCTTAAAGCCTGCATTGGTCCAGGCATTTTTTAATCATCAGTCATTTTCAGAAAGCAAAATCTGTGGGGTTTCTGTGGTTTTTCTTTCATTCTCTCACACATTCATGAGGAAATGTGTCCATTGCCCAAGGCAAGGCAGGCCCCTGGCAAAACAACTGTCTGACAAGTTGTAGTACTGTGGATATTTCAAACTGAAAGAGAATAGGTTTAGATAAGATATTACAAAAAAAACCCCAACTTTACTATGAGGGTGGTGAGCCACTGGAACAGGTTGTCCAGAGAAGTTATGGATGCCCCTGTGTGCAAGTGTTCAAGACCAGACTGGATGGAGCTCTGAGCAGCCTGGTCTAGTGGAAGATGTTCCTGCTCATGGCAGGGAAGTTGGAACAATATGGTCTCTAACATCCCTTCAACCCAAACCATTCTGTGATTCTGTGTTCAAATATTACAGCAAACATCAGATAAACATCCAGAAACAGCAAACAGTGAATGACAGGTAGAAATCTAAGCAAAACTCCAGAGCACTCAGCATGGAGGTGCCTGGGGTAGCTCAGCACCAGTTGGAAGAGCTCATGACACAGCACCATGTGGAGATTTGGGTTCAGGTCCTGTGAGCAGGTTGGGTATGGGGTGCCATGCTGGCCTCCAGGATCGAGAGCAAAAGGAGCTGTCCTGTGTGGCATGGAGGTGCTCACACAGCTACCTCCCATCTGGTTGCATCAGTGACTGGGGAGCTCTGAAATCAGTGGCAGCTGCTGTTGGCCAGTGTCTGGAGCTGTGCCACAGGACAAATGACTTTGATATTGCTTGTCCTTGGATGGACAGATTGGAAAGAAGAAAGTAGAAAGCACCAAGTCACCTGAGTGACTTTGCAAGGGATAATCAAATTTTTCCATGACTTCCGCCTCAAATCCTGTGATCAGTTTTGGGCCTCCCATTGCAAGAAAGACATTGAGGTGCTAGAGCATGTCCAGAGAAGGGAGAAGAAAAGGGAAGGGTCTAGAGCACAAGTTTGATGAAGAGCAGCTGAGGCAGCTGGGGTTGTTTAGTCTGGAGACAAGGGGGCTCAGGGGAGACCTTCTCCCTCTCTACAACTCCCTGACAGGAGAGTGTTGCCAGGTTGGGTCAATCTCTTCTCCCAAGCAACAAGTGACAGGACAAGGAGAAATTGCTTTGAGTCATGCCAGGAGAGGTTTAAAGTGGATATAGAGATTTTTTTTTTCACTGAAAAGCATTGCAAAGCCCTGAACAGGCTGCCCAGGGAAGTGGTGGGTCAAGGTGTTACAAAAACACGTGGATGTGACACCTGAGGGCATTATTTGGTTGTGAACATGTGGTGGTGGTGGTGGTGGTGAGTTGACAGCTGGAATTTATGATCTTGGAGGTGCTTTACAACTTTAACAATTCTTGCTATGATTCTGTGTCATGCTTTTACCTACAGATCCTAAAAGGATGTGGATCAGGATTTCTCACTCACTAACAAACCTCTTGGTTGTGGGGATAAAAAACATCCTGACAAGGAGCTCTCCCCAGGATAATGCATGACAATGAATACATTTTCACAGATAGACCCTCGCTCTGCTATACCAACCAAGAAGTCATTGGTTCCGGCAAGTCAGGAGACCAGGCTACAGATATCCTGGGCTATATGAAATCAAAATTTTACAACAGGAATATCTCAAATAAAAGTTTCTTATCAGTGGCATATATGCAAACAAAATCCCCCCAAATGTGGTCTGTAATCAGTCTTCAAACCTGGGATGTTACAAATATACCTGGTAGGGATGATATACTGACAAATGGCTGGTGCTTGTGTATCTTTTAGGCCCCAAGCAATCATCTGAGAAACCACAAGATTTTAATGAGCCTGCCCCAGAGACATTAGGTTTTATGGAAACAGATTAAAAGAGTTTTACATAACAACTTAATCATGCAGTATAATGAGAAAACAAAAAATAATGCCATACAGATAAGACATGGGAAATTCCAGTCCCAGTGATATGAAATGTATGGAAATGATAATCAGGTGGATACAGAATGAAAATGAAAACAAATGTGAAAGAAGAAAGGCAGATATTGAAAACAGGGATTATAAGATTATTAAAAGAGTAGGGCAGTTACATAGAAGAGCAAAACCCCTAATGTAATATATTGAAGGAAAGTTTTTGTCATCTTTCTTTTTTAACTTTTGCATGAACATAGAGGGAAAGGTTAAGGAGTACAGCTTGGCTCCAGATCTCTGCATGGTCTTGAGGGGTACTTTAAACTGTCTATATCTCAATACGAGGAATGCCAAAATTACATTCACTGGATACATGGAAAACCTCATTATGAGAATCATCTCACTCTAGATTGCAGGGCAAAAAGGTTGCAAATAAAGACGAAAATGAAGGTGAAGCTGGGATTTTGAGAAAGACACATTCTTCTTATCACATATCCCAAGACCAAGCGGAGAAATAAATGAAGCATAAACTGCACACCCCACCACTGGGGTCTGGACTTCCAAACCCTGTAAGTTTTGTGAGTGAAGATCAGTTTTGAGGCACATAGTGTTGAAGACAGTATGGGACCCCAAGGAGAGTTGTTGGTGTAGGGCTCAAATCTGCTGAATTCTGCCTTCAAAAGGCCTTGTGAAGCTGCTCCTAGGGGCTTGCTGCAGTTCCTGAGACAGGCCTGACAGCCACACAGGGGTTCTTCAGATACTGTGGAGCATTTCAAATGGTGCCTAAATGCATTTGTTTGCCCAAACTCCAGTCTTAGCCTTCAAGTTCAACCCCATCTGACGATCCGAGGCATTGCACTAGCCCTTTAATTTTCCCCGTATCAGATGATCCAAAGCTATAAAACCCACGGATTCATGGCACGCTCTGACAGTGCTTTGTATGACACAATCCCTTGGGAAATATAACTGCAACAGATCCAGTTATGCCAGCACTGTGTGTTTGCACAGAAAGAGTCAACAACAGGTCCTAAATTCCTTACTGAAGAGACCTAAACTCAGGTGTGGTGGTGCGTCCCCCTGCCTTTTCCATCTGAGAAATGCTCATTAGGCCTCGGCCTTGACAAACAGGGCCTGGGCTCAGCTCTTCTTGAGCTCATTAGAAACAGACTGCTCCCAGGAACTGCTGCTGTCCACAGAGCTCAGGTTTTCTTTACTGACACCCTTGGAAATTATTTTTCTTCCCTGAATAGCAGAATATCCCTGTTCTTAAACTTTCACAAGAAAGTGCTGAGCCAAACTGTGGCCAGGATGAAACATTGTTATGACTAAAACCCACTCCCTTGCGGCCCTGTAAACAGTGGTCCAAAACGAGACCCTCTGAGCTCTCCTGGGCCCCAGCAGGCTGTGACCAGCAGCCTTCCTCTGAGTGGGGCCTCTCAGAGACAGCAAACTCTCTTGTTGTACTTGGAGAATTGCTGGATGAACAATGAATCCTAGGCCAGCCCCCCTACTCCTTGGGGCCCAGCCCTCGGCCCACCGAGGAGGTGCAAAGGCATCCAAAGTGAGTATTACCCTACCTTTGAGGGGAATTTTTCACAGGTACCTTGCTTGCACTGCTTCTCTCTGTGTACATGCACGTGTGCATATGCTAGAGCAAATCTGGGAGAAATGCTGCTTTCTTAGATGTTTAAGTACCATAGATATCTACGTTAGGCCTGTAAGGAAGATTAAGTCATAAGTGATAAGCTAAGTTAAAAGCTGCTAAGTGTTGTTCTTTTGCTAAATTTATAAGTTTAACTTCAAAGATATAAGTTAGGTTAAACGCTGTTAAGAGTTATTCCTCTATTAAATTGTTACAGTTAAGTTATAAGTTAAGTTTAGGGTATAAATTATAGTTAAGTTATACGTGAAGTTTAAGTACTGTTAAGGTTGAGTGCTGTTAAGCTTTTAGGCCTTTTTATGCTTGCCCTCACTGTCCTTCTGCCACATGCACCTAAAAACACACACACACAGACACACACACACACAGATTAGTTCTTGACTCATTTCTGTTTTGATTGGCTGGATTTTGTTTGGATTCGTTGTTGTTTGTTTTTCCTTGGTGTGCCTTAACTGTCCAGTAAGTAGTAGTATGAATCTTTCCAATGAACTTTGTCTTGCTGTCACTTAATATTAAATCTGGTTTTTACTGATACCCTTGCTGGTGATTTTTTAAGTGATTTCAAACACCCATTTGTAACAAGTGAGCTAAGCGACTTCCTCATGGTCTCTTATGGACAGCGTAAGTGCCCTTCCAGAAGTGACCCTGCAAAGGACCTGCTGCTTGTACTTGCATCACTCTTTCCCCATGACAATCCCATCGTGGCAACAGCCCTGTGTGGCAAGGCTGGAGACAGACAGAAGCCTCACCAACTCAGAAAGCAATGTGCAAGTGAGGCAAGATAGTGTTATGTGGGGGTAGCTCCAGCTACTCTGATCTCTTGTTGTACCACCTCTTGCTAAGGGAATAGCTTTTGTGCTTCACATGGGTTTGCACCCATCAAGACCTGCAATTTATGAGGCAGAAAATCACAGTGGGAATACACGTCTTGACCTGCCTTTTGTCTGTGCCAAGGAATAGATTTTTCCTGTCATACTGGCCTGTCAGAGAGAAATTGTTCCTCTGTCAGAGGTATGGAGCTAGGGAAGCAGAAAACTACTGCACTCTCCCTATGCATCCAAGGGGCTCCTAGTGCCTGAAAAAGAAGCTGTAGCCATGTGAAGCAAAACTGTGGTGCAACATAAGTTGACTCTGCTGACAGAAATGTATTCCAAGGATTAACTCTGATCTGGCAGGCTTTGTTCTGGATCAGACCCAGCACAGACTGTACTGTGCTCTCTCTAGGTCAAATCAGGTGTCATCTGATCTCACCATGGCAGTTAAGCCAAAATCACATCTTCCCTCTCCTGTATTGTCTGCTCTGTGTGTCCTCCTCCTTCTCCTTCTATTTCCTCCTCCTTCTCCCTTGTGCCACTGCCAATTCTCTTGTGCTCCCCTGGAAAGGCAGTTCATGGAGCAGATCTAACAGTCATGGCAAGGTCAATCTTTTTGGGCCATGCAGCCATGCTGGCAGGGACAGAGAGGACAAGGCTGCAGCTGCCCACATTTAGTTTGGCTGACATTGGCAGGGAACCACACACCAACTTTGTGCATGTGCTCAGCTGGGCACATATAAACACATATCTGTTGCCTTAAGTCTGTATTGTGAATCTTGGCTAATTGAATTTAAATGTATTCAGGACTCAAACCCTGTTTTGATTCAAATCTGTGTTGTAACATGACCCAGAAGCACACAGACCTGGTACAGAGGGTTAGGGAAGCACAACCCCCTCCCTCACTCACACATTCCCTGGATTTTTTTGCTGGGACCTCTTGCAGGATCTCAGGTTCATATTCAGGGATGTGGGCACACCTCCATCCCTGGACAAAACAACTCAAGTTAACCTCCTGAAAAGAAAGCTAAAAAATTAATTCCTCTTCACATGGGGCTGAACTGACATCACTCAGTGCTTGGAAACTCAAATATGCCCTAGGTCTCTTATGACATCCCCATTCCAGGAATGATCTGGTGACTCCCATTTCTTAGACCTTCCTTTGCCCCAGGCTGTCCAGAGTTTGGCTTTCTACACATTCAAAGCTAAGAGCATGACACTTAAGCTTGTCACCAATAATACCATGCGCCTGTAGCATGGGTTCCCCTCCTGTGCTGGGCTGACATTCATACTGAAAGGGCAAAGGTTCTTTCTTCTCCTTTTTCTCTGCACTATGGGCCCATCATGTCATGGCCAAAGAAAATGGCTTGCTCCCCTTATGGACTGCAGACAGAGATTCCATTGGGGGAATGAAAAAAGTCTGCCTGAACCAAAGCCAGGATTAAAACAGAGTAATCCTGGACAATAGGCCAGTGCCTGCTTATCCAAAATGCCTTTGGCCCTAAAGGAAATGGCTGTCTAATTAATGTCAGCAGAATTAGCATGTGCATGGTTTGTACATGGTCTCTGCCAAGGTTACAGTTGGCAAGAGCAGACATTGCCAAGAGCAGCCTGCTGGCAAAGCCCCATATTCTCCACCACCTAGAAGCACATCTCTCCTCATTTCAGATACTCTCCTCCACCTGTGGTCTTCTTCCAGTTCAAAAGCCCCCAGACATGGGGCACATTAACCTCTTCAGAGTCAGCCTCTGCATCCACTAGGAAAGAGAGCTGAGTCCCTTATGCAATATCTAACCAGCACACTAAGCCAGAGATGGTTTTTGTCCCCATTTCAGCCTGGAGCATGGATGCAAGACACAACTAGCCCAGAACTTTAACAAGATATCACCAAGATGAATCATTACTACAAAGTTATGTGATTACTTAACATTCTGTGTACATAACTGGATGAAATGAGTTCTCTCTCCTGTCTTCTTTCTCCTTTGTCCAATCTCCCCAATTATCTCCATCTTCTGAAGCCAAGATCCTTTCAATACCTCCAGCTTGCCAGGGAGAGCTGCCCCAGCTTGCTATTTGAATTATAACACACCCTCTAAAAAAGTCTCTGGCTCAGAATTCATCTAAGTGAGAATATCCCTTAAGTGCATAACAAGGAAAGCACAGTTGGATGAGTAATTGATTCCATTCAGGTTGAAATGGAAAAGTCTAGTTGAGTCCTACTCTCAGTTTTCTCCTGAACTTGCACAGACTGCAGCAGGTCTGTTTTCAGGGCTCAGAGATCAATTGAAGGCTCTGGGCTAGCTTACCTGCTGAGGTGCTGGCTCAGAGACACCTCCTGGGATTCACAAGCAGCTGTTCTTTTACGGTTAACAGAGAGTTGAGAGAGGGAATCCCAGGGCTGCACAGGTGGAAAGGACATTGGGGGCTGGAACTAGATGGTCTTTGAAGTCTCTTTCAATCCAAAAAATTCCATGATTCTATGATGGGAGAGAGACTGTTCATAAGATTATGTAGTGACAGGAAAAAGGAGGCTGGCTTCAAACTGAAAGAGGGCAGGTTTAGATCAGGTATTAAAAGAAAATTCTTTATTGTGAGGGTGGTGAGACACTGCCACAGTTTGCTCAGCGAAGATGTGGATGTCCCATTCCTCAAGTGTTTAAGGCCATGTTGGATGGGTTCTGAGCAGTGTGGTCTGGTGGAAGATGTCCCTGCCCACAGCAGGGGGATTGGACCAAGATGATCTTTAAGGTCCCAACCCAAACCATTCTGTGATTCTTCTTCTTGGGACCTTATCTGAAGGGCTGTTTTGCAGTGGGGTGATGTTCAGACACTCAAAACTTGACTGTAAAATGTAGGGTTGAGATTAGACCCAAGACACAGCAAAATTTTTGGAAAGGAGGGGAAATTCCTGACATCTGTGGGAAGACCACCAGGAGCCAGGTGCCTCCCAGGAGAGGAAACAGAAGGATCTCAGCACAGCAAGGAAGTTGAGATCTTCAGATTTTTATTCTGGAGAGGAATTGTAGTGGTGCATTTTTTCACAACAAAGATAATTGGAGGTAAGCTGCATCCCTCTGTGTGTCCATGCAGGACTGAGTAACAAGAAACAAGGATGGCCACCTGATACAAAGCAGCTGTTTCTTGTCCTGCCTTGAACTATCTGGGGCTGTAGGATCTCTGATGAATTTTTTGCTAAGTGCACATACAGTACCTGCCATGGAGGAACCTGGAGCCCAGTAAACTTGTCAATCTACTAAGCAGACTAATAAATTTTGCAGATATAATCTCAAAGAACATAGAGCAGAGAAAGAAGCCTCTGCCAGGGCAGGGACCTTTTCTTCTTCAGCAAAGCCAACCAATTTCAGTTTGCCTCCTGTGTCGGAAGGAAAGACTGTGCAAGAAAATACAGCACAGAAGCAAGTGTCAGCTTAGCCATGTCTAAACCAGACAGGCCTTCTTGTCCCTCTGACATGCCTATCTCCAGCTATCCTAGCAATATGCCTGTTTTTCCTCTGCAGATGGCATGTTTGAATACTGGACACAGATGAACACGGGATGTAAATGGTGTCAGCTCTGAATGCACGGTATACACCAATAGCCACATTACAAGGGTTGTGTGCTCA
Organism: Drymodes brunneopygia; assembly: GCA_013400955.1. Lineage (NCBI taxonomy): Eukaryota > Metazoa > Chordata > Aves > Passeriformes > Petroicidae > Drymodes > Drymodes brunneopygia. The sequence continues at coordinate 294,292 of VZTZ01031758.1, forward strand.
CAGTACTGATGCCCTCCCATCAGTGGTGCCAAGTAGAATGCCTTCTTTTTTCCTTCAGAGGGACAGCAAGCACATGGAAACAAAGGTCCATGGTCCTTATAATACCTACTAACAAAGTTTGAAGAAAACATGAGGTTTTTTAAGAGTTTTTCAGAAAGAATTGTGGCACTCCTCATGGCACCATCCCCAGTATAATCCTTCATGACATCACCCTTCTAGAAGAAGCACAACCCAAGGTGTCTTTCCATATGTTCAGGTTGGTGCAGCTGAAAGTGGGAAATTGGCTCGGGACTTCCTGAGGCAAGGGAGGAGGGCTTTTCCCCAAACATTGATTCTCAATGGATTTCCATCTCTGTTTCTTAATGTGCTTTTTGTGCACTCTTGATTCCCACCAGTCATCTACCCTGGGGCAATCACTTGAGTGTTGCCACTCTATTAAATGTGAATTGAATTAGGCAGGAGGCAATTATCTGTGCTGGAACTTTCCCAGGGTATCAGAGCTAAGATCCTCAGCAATATCTGGTGAGATATTTGCAGACCACAAGCAATGCAGTCATTATTTAAAATCATGGTGTTTCCCACACTGCTCCTTAATATGTTTTTGGGACACTGGGCTTCAGAATAAGTCAGAGAAAGGAGTTAAATCACACCTCTTTATCACAAAACAATAGAATTTTCCCTTAAGATCTCCTTGATTACAGGTCTGCTGCTACGGCTTTTTTATTCTCAGGTGGCTGGAAAACAGTCCTTTGACATGAGCCATGCTTTATGTGCAAATTGAGTGCTGATATTGCTGAGTCCATGGGAAGAGTCAATCATCACTGCAGGTACTGATGATGGATATTCCTGCCCTACCCTGACCTGGCTGTGATATCTTACCATATTCATAGAATCACAGAATATTCTGAGTTGGAAGGCACCCACAACAATCATCAAATCTAACACCTATTGTTGATGTCAGACTGATTATGAGACAATGATGTGCTCCCATTGCAAACCACATGTTGGGCTATGTTAGGACTTCCATGGCAAGCAGAGCAAGGGAGTAACAATCTCCACTGCTGAGTCCCCAGTTCAACAGGGCTACCAAGAAACTGGAGATGGGGCAGAGGAGGGCTATGAAGATCAGGAGACAGAGGACATATCCTGGAAACAGAATCTAGTGAGCTGGAATTAGTCTGGTGAAGAGGAGTCTGAAGGGGAGATCTAATAGGAGCCAACAAATAGTTGAATTATAGTCATAGAGCTGTTCTCAACAAGGGCAGGTGATATAAGAAGGAGTAACAAAATGAACTCTGGGAGGTCCACAGTGGACTTGAGGAAAAACTTTTTAGCTGGAATTGCAAAAGCATAACTAGAGCATATCCAACACTGGATGCAAAAATAGTCAATGACCTATAGGTCAAGTCACATTCAAAAGAGCCAGTGGGATTCACGAATTGCACAATTTACTGAATGCAACATGTCAGGGTGTTTTGGTTCACCGGTGATAATGCAGAGTAATTACACATAACACCAACAGTACAATTGCAATCTCAAGCTTAATATCCCATGTCAACACTCACACAGCTGAGGACACAAGGCTTACCAAAAGGTGTTCTTTCCAGGGAGGGTGAAGACAACAAATCTGTCAACCTGTCCCTGCAGTTTCATGTCCAATTCTCATCCCCTCATTGGGGGCACAAGGAATCTGGGAGCTCTTGCTCAATGCAACATTGGGGTACTTTTTATATCTTGTTAACCATTATTGTGACTGTGGTTGGGACTGTGGTCAAATCTTGTATTCTTTGAGGGCGTGTTGTACAGAATATTTCTTGACAGGATGTGTACTTGATATTTGTGGGTATGGGGTAGAAGAACAAGACCACACAACCTATGCCTTGCTGCATGATCCCCTGCATCAATGCCATGGTTGCACAAACCTCAAGACCTCCCTCTGCTTTCCATGCTTCCACCTGTAGGTTCCATGGCATATTGAGTTTTGCATTTTCTACACTATTTTACACTTAAAACAGCTGGGACGGAGGATCATCCTCGGAGCTTTCCAGGACACAGGTAAATTAAAGCCATGTAAAGGGGACAGCCTTGTAAAGTGTTTGGGATAGCCCAGCTAGTCAGGGCAGGAGACTGAAGTGCAGATCTCTGAAGATGTCTTCAGACAAGTCTTCTGGGGTACAGTCTTCCCACCAGCTTTGCCAACTTTTTGTCTGGGCACAGAGAGGTTCAGTGACTTGTTTTAGTTGAAAAATAAGCCAGAAAATTATGATTTGTTTCAGGCAGATACGTTCTAGAAGTTTCTATGCCAGCCTGAGAGCTGTGATGAGTGGTCAGTGGCAGAAGGTTTCTGAGTTGCCACCACTATCAACAAAATGTGTACAGGACCACTGGTAATCTAAAATAACCTCTGCTTCATAGTAAGTTGTATTTTGGGACTAACAGAGCTCTCTGGCTTTCTAACTGAGGCAGACTCATGCCCACGTTGCATACAAATGAAAGACTGCAGCCTGCAAAACCTAGGTCAGGGACCAGTCACAGCCAAATCGTCCTTGACTTACTGGTTGTCAGACCCAGTTCAGAGCTTGTAATGAGCCCCATGTGCAAGTGCATGTAGGAGAACAAAAGTCCCGCCTCACCTTATGATAGCAATTTGGTGCAAGCAATTTCACAGGCAAGAGACTGCCTCCTAATCAAGTCACTTATGAAAGAGATCGTTTGTGGGGAGAGGAGAAAAGATTTGAATCTGAACAGAACTTCACAGTGAGTTTTGGTACAAAAGGAAGATAAATATTGAAATGTGCATTTGCTTCCATGAAGAAAAATTTCAGGCTGCGTAGCTTGTCTAAGAAAAGCATGACAAGACAGGTAGAGAAAGGAGTCCTGGGCTGGCTGTGTGCTGCACAGTTAAGAGAGGTGACGCAGGCCAGCTGTAGGATGACTAGTACAAAATGTGCTTTTCCCTTCTTTCTCTCTTTTTCCAGCACACTAAGCTCTTCTGGTTGGTTTGCTGTCATATACAAATTCTTTGTTTAGTTTTTTTCAGCTTGACTAACATTGCAGTTCTTGAGAATCAATTGCCAGTGGGTGTGATAACTCTCTCTCCTACTCATGATAATGCAGTACTCCAGGAAACAGAAGAGTTATAACCTGTATGTCACTCACCCGCATGGATCACACTGGGGGCAGGTAATGGAGAGGGCATTTCCAGGAAAATAAGGCTTTTCCAGGGAAAGTTCTTTGCAGTGCAGCAGGACAGTGGGGACAACCTCTAAGTTCCCCTATGAAGGCTGTGCTGTGGGTCTTACAGTGCCTGTGACCTGCAGTGACTCTGGCTCGCTCTGGAATTTCAGCAAGGTACAAAATGTGTGTTTCTTGTCTCACACTCTTCCTTAGCTTAAGCCAGTTTCTCTTCTTATTCCCTCCTTTTGAATAATAGCGTTGCCTTACCCAGGAATAGATAATTTTTAAGTGTTTTGGGTTCATGGCTAAAGAATTGGTTACAGATGGAACAGACTGAGAATACACAATTATTGCAGCTCCCCACAATTTCCCAAATTGTAATATCTTGGTTGCTTCTGTTCACATGCACATAGTCAAGAGCAAACCAAGAGGGAAAGGAGAATCAGCAAATCCAAATTCTCATTGTGTCCCACATCTGCTGCCCAACCAAAAGCAAAAGCCAGCAGCAGCAAAGCTGCATTATGCAGTGTTAATAACAGCTCCAGAAATATTTCTCCAAGCTGGATTCCCAAGAAACAAGTGTCTGAGCAGGGCAAGAGGAACAAAAGTCAGAGGTGAGCAAATAGTGCCTCACAAGTTCAGCAAAGCCTTTGCATGGCAGCACCTGTTCTGACTGCACCTTCAAGAAACTTGACAAGGATCAAGCCAAGGACTCAGCACAAAGCTGGAAGGATTAATCGACACTGGGTTGATGGTGTGCTTTATCACCAGGATGTGTGAGCACTTCCTTCAATTGGTCAAATGCTATATGGGATTCCATCAGTGGTAACCACAAAGGGTTTGGATCCCAACCCAGGTCGTTCAGGTATCCTGTATTGCCTGCTGGTTTTTAAATATGTGCTTTTATCTTTTATCCCATGGTCCTCATTCTTGAGGGAATTTTCCTTGTCCCTCATCTTCTGTCACTCCCTGTGTGTTCAAACCATCATTTTTCAGGCTGATCCTTAGGGTCTCACTTCCTTCTTCTGCCCCCTGGCTCATCATCCAGCTACTGTTCTTTTCTAACATTGGCCATAACCACTATGAACTGGGCATGTGTCCTCAAGTGAGGCACAGGGGAGTCCACATCCACATTAGGTCACTTTTCTCTATTATGGCAACAAAGAGGAGGAGTTGGGGAAGCAATGCACAAAACAATATAAAACTATCCTAGGAAAACAGACTCTGGAGGAATCCTAAAGCGTACTTGTTTGTAAAGGACATCTAACAGTACAGTCAGTCACTGTTTTCTAACTTTAATTTAATTTGCTTTTCAGCCAAATATGGCTTTCTTAGGAAATGAGAAGCCTTTGCAAAATGCTTAACTACTCCCACGCCTCTGAATCTCAGTGTAGAGGGAGCCAGGTAATGCTCTCCAGGGACAGTTACTTTAGGGAAACCATAATCTGCTGACTTGCAGGTCAGGCCTTATAGCCCCCTACAAAACCATGCTGGGAGGAGAAGCCCTGCCTCAAACACCAACAGGGCTGGAAGACACAACATGAGTCATCTCATAGCTGTCTCTAATACAGGGTCTGCTTGTCACATTTATTTTCTACAAGACACTGAAACCATAGCAACTGATAGAGAAAAGATGCTGAGACCCAGAGCCAGACCTGCTCTTACAGGAAAGGCAAAGAATAAGAAGAGAGATCTGGTAAGAAAAAACAGGAAAAAAATGGAAGGTGAAGGGGAGGATAGTGCTGAGAAATATATTTAACACAGACAGGTTGGTGAGCAAGCTGCAGACTGAGCTCTGGAAAGCAGGAGCCAGAGGCTGAGCCCCAAGCAAGAGGATGTGAACTGCTGGGCCTTTGCACAACAAAGGGCACAGGGACCTGCAGCCTGGGCAGGGGACTGGGCTCTCAGAGACACACCAGGAGCCAATGACTCCAGGCATTCCCTACACTTAGATTGTGAGAGTATAAAAGCCCAGGGATTACTCTGTTGGGTTTCCTCATCAGAGGCAACAGCTTGAGCTGTTATTCTGTTTTTGCATCATGATTAAATTATTTTAAGGATCAAGATGTCTGAAACTCTGCTTCTGTGGGAAACCTGGGGTCAAACCAGTAAGGAAACCCAGTCCTACTGTGTGAATTTGGGGCATGTAGCTGGAAAGGGTCCTCAGCTCAGGGCTTGCCAGTGTGATGGCCAGAGTGGCTCCTGGATGGCTGGGTAGGGAAGTTTCCTTACCAACAGCTGTCACCCTACATCAGAAAAATAAAATAGACTATTTTTGTTGGAAGGGACCTACAGCAACCATCAACTTGCTCATGGTGCACTCAACTCCTGCATCCAGATTGTTGATAAATATATTGAACTGGCCCTGGAATTGACCTCTGAGGAAAACCACTGGTGACGGATTGCCAGCCAGATGAGGCCTCATTCATTACCTCCCTTTGAGCCCTGCCTTTAGCCAGTTCTTCAGCCAGCACACCATGAACCTGCTTATCCCACTTGTGAGGAACAGTATCAAAAGCCTTCCTAAATCCAGAAAAATTACATCCATTTGGTGGGTGACCTTATCATAGAAGGATATCAAATTAATTAAACAGGATATTCCTTTGGTGAACCCCTGTGGACTGTGCCTGATGATTACATTTTTCTTTCAAATCCTCACTGAGCCATGGCCACAATTGTCACGCAGTAACTAACTATAGGCATTATTGTGTTTCCCCTTCCAGACTGTGGATGTTTCTTGTTAAAAAGCCTTGTGGCCAAATTACCCTTTGAGCTGTGGGCTTCTGGGACACACTTGAATGTGTTGCAAAATCCCTAAAGCAGGAAATCACAGGTTTCATGCCTTGGGCAGAAAGACTGAACACCCTGGAGTTGCACCCAGGAACGGGAAAATAAGTGTGGAATAAAAAACCCACGCCATTCCCCCAATAAAAGTATTTTTCTGTTATAAATGCAGCTGAGAAATAGAAGTGGTTTATGCTCCTGGCTTTTATATCCTGGCAACTGCAGTGCTGTAATACTTACCATGCATTAGTGTAAATAGGATCTAAATTAAAGGTTTACATTACTCCAGCTGCACTCACACCACTGGGAGAAAATGCCCAGGAGAGTGACCCATCAACTCCACAGCTCCAAGCCCCTCAGATGAACACCACAGCAAGGCTTGGAAAAAGAACCAGCCTTGGAAGAAAATCAGCTTCATTCCCCAGTCTGGGGCTTTGAGCTCACTTTAACATCCCCAAAGAGCTGGCCCCTTCCCAGCAGGATCTCTGCAGCGCCCTGATGATTTGCCTCATATCTGGAGAGCATCCATGTGATTCACCCACAGTTCCTTCAGGGCCTTACCGCTTTGATCCTTGTCCTCATTGCTAATTATGTTTTCTCACAAGAGAGAAAATAACAAAGATGACTGACAACAGACAAGATGAGGAGTCTGCTCCATGGTCACCAAGTGCCAGGGGCACAAGCCCAGGCATTTAACAGTACTGGCTGGTGGGCAGCAGGTGTGATGTTGTGCTGGGATCTTACACCACTCACCTTCCATGAGTCAACTTTTCTCCCTCGAACAATGCATGTTTTCCCTCAAAACCAGAGAAACCAAGGTAATTGCCTTCCTAGAAATGAGTGACAGCATAGAATGACAGACATTTTATCAGTTAACTTACAGTAATGAGTCAGGGTTTGGTATTTGGGCCTGGTTTACCCAATAACACCCTGAAACAGCCAGAAGGCTTTAGTCTCTTTTTTCCTTTTTAAATTTTTTTCTTATTATCTATCTGAACTGAGCTTCAACAGTCAGCAGCTAAATATGGAGTGGACTGTGTCTAACCAGAAGGGAGTTTTATGCAGAACAACCTGCTTAGCTAAAACAAGCCTTCCTCTCTAAAAAGCACGATCACTTTTGTGCTGATTCCATTTTAAACAAGAGAAGTTTTCAAAACAAAGATTGTTTCCCAAGTTAAAAAGAAATCGAAAATAATTTACATAAATATTTGTGTCAACTCTAGGATCCTGTTATCAGAGGTGACTGCTTCCCTTCTCCCAATCCTTGGAGACTGTCAAAGTTTAACTGTCATGCTTACTAATGTCCCCTCAACAGGGCCAATAATACTATTTAATTTCTCTATCTAGCCAGAGACATTTATAGAATCCGTGGGAATTCTTCACTCCTGCTGCATCAGCCCTTCATTTCTGCCCACAATGAGCTGAGTGCTTCAAAGGTATCAGGGGAACAGAGCGATGCTCTGCAGTGCAGGCAGTGCACACACTCACCCTCTTGCACACCCCTACTGCACGATCACATAGCCCTGGTCTCCTGGGGAAACCAGACAGGAATGGATAATCATCTCATTGTATGTCTCCAAGAGTAAAATTATCCCCTGCAGGAGAGAAAACTCCTTGTGTGGGTAGATTTCCCTGCCTCCAGAGCACTCATATGCTAAAAACAAGAGAAGAAGAGTGCCACGTGAACTCTGGATCCAAGGCACAGATGAAGCTTATTTTGAAGATGAGAGCTTGTTTGCACACAGCTCACTCTGGAAGATTTTTCCTGGGTTTCCTTTGAAGAAGCTAAACAATACCTCATAGGAAAAAATAGTGAGAATTTTCTGCTTATCTACCTCGTGTACAGCTGATGAGACAGGGTACAGCCAAGAGCTAATCTGCAACACAAACTGTCCACCAGAGACAGCACTCTGTCCCCTTCATGGGATATCTCTGATGCCAGAAGGGAGAAAAATAGGAGACCAAAACTACGAGCAAGGACATACACCATGAAAGAAGACACACACACACTTTTCAGTCATTTCTTTGTTCATGCTTGCTCCTATCTTTGAAGTGGAGTTTCTAAGGGATGTGTTTCATGATGCTCCCAAACAAGTAGAGTAAGGAAGTAAAAAGAGATGAAACGTGTTAAAGGAGAAGCCTCTGCCTGAGCATTGTCACACCTTTCAAGGAGTTGTACACAAATGACCTGAGACTTTTAACTGCTAGGGTCCCACTCCAGTGAGACATATGTATGCAAAAAGGGTTAAAGATAAAAGAAGATATGCCCAGTGGCGCCAACTGACACCACCTGAAATGCAGGTACATGATAAACAGCCCAGAGACAAAGTCTTAATTAAAGTATTTTTCTGAAAATCAAAACTGAACCCAAAAGGGAGGGGCCATATCCTGTCTTATTGTATTCTTATTTTGCTGTTCAAGTTCTAGGAAAAGAAAATTGGATACACCATTCTTACATCAAATGAGTAGCGCATACAGTTGATTGATGACAGAATCTTGAAAATCAGCAAAAAATGAATTGGCATCTTACTCTGCTCCTGATGCTGTTGATTCTGGTGACAACTACAGCACAGCTAAGTAGAAAGCTAAAAAGAAAGAAAGATCCAAAGTAGTGGAAAGTGATAAATTTGAAAAGAAAAATCTACAGAGAGTATACTAGATTCAAGTTCCAAATTCTTGAGGAATCTAAAGAAGGCACTCTAATGTTTGTTGTGAATCAGACAAGGCATGTGATCCTACTATGACTGAGGCAGTAAAAAAAAAAATTTATTGTTCCTAGTTGTTGTTAATTTCAAGTGTTACATGGAAGTTAAAAGTAATTTGGCAGAATACAAACTATTTTACCTTGTGAAAAAATTGACTCGATACCAACTACAGTCCCTCTCCCCATAACAATGAATCCAACTTCCACTCTGCTAGTAAGAGTGGAGTTGATCCCCCGAAGATATGAAATTGTACAATACGCTCTTAAACACATAGGGACAATAGGTATTATTTAATCCCTCATGGTCACTGAAACAGTAGAACCGAGGACACAAGTTGGTGTTTGTGCAGTCAAACTGACTCGTTCATCATACCTGCACACATCCGATGTGGGATGGTGAGCATGGCTGTAGGACCAAACCTTTGCCCACTTGAGATGAACAAAGAGATGCAGCTGGTATTATAGGGACAGGATTGAGACTCTTAAATAGTGTATGTGCTGATGTACTTGTGCACAAATTGAGCATAACCAAAAGTGACTCAAGGAATTTAGAATACCCAGCATGGTCCTCTCTGTTAGCATTAGGGGCTAACCAATGGCTTGTGTCTGATACATTACCTCAGTGGGAAAAATCAGGGAAGGAGACCAGCATCTGACTGTAGATCAACTGCTTTGCTATTGCAGTGCTCTTGCAATAGTTCGAGGCAATGTTTCATTTGGCTTTAGCTGCATCCAAGCTCAATTTGTTACTGATAGTCACTTGTACATAAAATCATGGAGCATGATCACACAGTTTGAAAGGTTTCATGAACTGTGTTCAGCATGTGAGCAGGAATGCTTAATAAAAAAAGGGAGGGTTGTTGAGAGATATTAGTTGTTTAGCTTAAATAAGTAAGTTTCAAGTATAATGAGTCACAGAGGTAGAGTGTGATTAGTTAGTTTTGTGATTTAGTATCTTGTTTGCTTAGCTTTACTTGCTTAGCATGTGTAGCTGGATTTGCTGAAGCCTTAGTCTGCAAGCTGTGGACTTTCACCTAGATAAATCTGTGGCTAAGAGTTCATTTTCTTGGTAATTTTCCTAGTAGCCTGTACAGTGCTATGTTTTGCCTTTAGTAAAAGAAGAACATTGATGACACACTGATGTTTTGGTTGTTGCTAAGTAATGTTTATCCTAAACCCAGGACTTTTTTAGTTTCCAATGTTCTACCAGCAGGCAGGTACATTAGAAGCACAAACCAGGGCGTCACCTGAAGGAGCTCTGGTCCCAGGCTCATGTGGTGCCCCAGGCAAGGCCATGGCATGGTACATGTGGAGCAAAGGCTGGAACAGGCAGGCAAGAGGGGATGGGAACTCACCTCTTTCCTACCTCTACTTCCTCCATGGAAAAGTCCCCGGTCACCTCTACGCAGTGAAATCCTTATGGAGGTAGACTTTAATAGCAGGGGAAGAGGATGGAGAAGGAAAGGATTTAAACAGATTTTCCCAATGTTTGGCTGAAAAGTCTGAGTGATTGCACTGGCTAGGAGGTGAGGAAATACTGAGGACCCTCTCAGAGGGGAAGGTTCAAGCACAGTTGGAAGGGAAGCCTGGTCAAGGTCAGAGACCTTGGAGAGAGAGAAGGGGGAGCAGTTGGAGGAACAGAGCTGGGAGGGTACATGGGACAGCACACAGACCTCGTCCCTGAACTCCTGCCATGGCTCTTTCTTCCACTGACCACCTCCTGGCCTAAATTTCTCAAGGAAAGAGCTCAGTTCCCACATGTTTAGGGCATAGGTGACCATAAAGCTATGTTACCTTGGCTCAGGAAAAGGCTCTCTCATTACCCCTGCTCCCTTTGTATGTTACTTTCCTCCCAGGGGCTGACAGAGCTGCAAATGTTTCCTCCACAAAAATGAAAGGAAGAAGCCATGAAGAGACCAAGCCCTGAAGGGAAATAATAAACAAACCCATGACAGCATCACCTCTTTGATAAAATGCTGGGAAGATTTTATGAAAGCTCTTCAGAGAAATGTGGCTGGCTGCTAGCCTGGAGCAAGAGCTCCCAGATTCCTTGTGCCCCAAAATTCACAGCTTGCTTTATCAGGGCTGGTCCTTCCCCCCTGCCTCCATCACTCACAGGTATAAATGGTGCTGGGGGTGGGGGAACTCTGCTAGGACCAAGGGGGAAGGAGAGCAGAGGGAAAAGCACTGAAGGGGAGGAAGAGTGCCTTAATGAAAGAGAGGAACAGGACAAAACCTGGAAGACAAATTAATCTAAGACACCAAAATGCAGAAGAGGCACATAAAAGGGCTGAGTGGAGAAGAGGTCATGGGAAGGGAAAATACCAAGCCACTTAAGCAAAATGATTGAATAGCAAATGCTGTGCACAGGCTGTCTCCTTCAGTGCACGACATTATCATCTTCAGCATGCACCTTCTCCCGGCCTGCCCAGGGGCAGGGTGGTGCTGCTTTCTCTCTCACTCTCTCTTGCTACTTTAAAGACACCCAAAGGCCCATGCCCAGACCAGCAAAGGGTCTCAGGCGTGGGAAAGCTCTGCGTCGCCACTCCTCACTTCCAGACACCTGGCATGCACACTGCAGGAGACACACAAGTGCCCTATGGCACAAACAGGGAGATCCACCCTTCTCAAAACCAGTTCCCATCTGCTGAGACCAAGGGCAGTCCTTGAGATTTTCCATCCTGTGTTATTATTCCCTTGGTTATACATACAAAACATCATCTTTTTTCCCTGGTTCTATAGTTCAGGATGGACCCAAGAGCCCTGGTTTTAAGTTAATGGTTTCATTCTGTCCACTCTCATTGAGCGTGGAATTCAAGGTTTAAAAGTCACTGAACTGAAATCAAGCAGAACTATTGCTGCCATCACCCCTTCAGGGTCATGGTCTTTCTTGCTTTGCTGTTTTTTGTCACAAGAATTTTCGTGCTGGTAATCCCAGTCCCAAAAGCAGGGAGGGTGGAAGACCACATTACCCACACCTGGCACTGCAGGCAGTCAGGGATCACACAGCCCTTCACAGCCCCACTTAGCTTATGAATCTCAGAAGGACTGGCACAAAAGCCAGCTTCTTCTGGCCAGGGATCCTGGTTGTGGAGTCTTCCTCACTGCAGGTATTCCAGAACTATCTGGACACAATCCTGTGCAATGCTCTGCTTGAGCAGAGCCAGTGGTCCCTTCCAGCTTCACTCATCTTGGACTCAGTGATTCTCCAAACATGCTGGAGCAGCAGCATCGCTGCTCCTGGAGTTCAGGGAGTAGCTGAGCTAGAATTTATTGGATTGTGGCTTTCCTGTGGACCTGTACATCTGTCCCACTGGCTCAGAGGAAGCATATCAGCATGGCTTCTCCTCTCTCATCATTGTCTTTCCTCCTGGAAGGCCAATAGAGCTGTAAATATTTCCTGAGTGAACACAAAGTAAATGAAAGGACTCAGGCAACTATTTGCCTGGAGATTACCTAAAGCAATGCAGCAAGAAAGGGAAAGCAAAGTTAAAGGGCCACAAAAACTCTGCCGTTCTATGCTGGGTGGAGTTCAGAGGTTCCAAGAGAGCCCAGAAGGTTTAAGTGAAAATGTAATTGTTTCAGGTTCTGACCTGGCACCAGTCAAATCACAAAATACAGCTATTACAAGTTATCCCTATGACTCATACCTGAGAGGTGAGTGTTATCCAGATATTAGCCTTTAGCATTAATGCTCTGGGCTTATGGCTCCGGGCCAGGGACAGGGTATAGTCTTATATAATAAGAGCCTGTCATGGGAAATGACATGTTTGTGTGACTGACACCTGAGTGTGCTCAGTTCAAATAGGACAAGGAAACAAGTATAACTCTTTGACTCAAACTACATTTCTTTTAGCTCCAGTATCTCAGGCTGAGCCTTAGCTGCTATGTCTGGCAGGGAACATCCACCTGGGACCATCTACCACTGATAGCAGCCAGAAACCTCACATCTGGGGTATTCCCTGACAGGTTCTTCAAGAAGGTGTTACTGTACTCCCCAATAAAATTTAAAACAGTTGAAGATCTCCTGGGACAAGCTAAACCTGCCTGGCAGGAAAGTTGTCTTCTGGCAAGAAAATTAGAAAAAAAGAAGTATTAATTATGAGACAACATCAACGTTTCTCCTTGGGAGAGTGAATGAGATTGCCCCTCCCCATGTAAAACAACAAACTCCTTTCAGTTACTATGTAAATGCAGTGTTACTCCAGTTCCTCAAGAGAGCTGGTTTCAGCAAAGCCTGTCAGAAACCAAACGAAGAGTGTTTGGAAGCTCCAAAGATGCCTCATCCATGTGGTTTTTGCTGCTCCCTGTTGAAGCATTCCTTAAGAAGGTAGGGAGGTCTAAGTGGCTGTTGTTAGAGACTTGGGTGCAGGGGCAGGCAGACCTTTCATCTGTTCCCTGTGCCACTCCTATGCCTCTGTGGAAATGGGTGCACTACCACAGAGGCAGTGGAACTATGGAGATGTGTTGAGTTTCTGCCTCTGCCCAGGCCATAGTTTCCCGGGGGTAATTCCACTCCAGTTCAGTCATCTCGAGGACCTGACCCAGTTGCACACAGACAGGACTCTTAAAGCGATGTGCATGGGGTTTGGACATGTGACATGGGGCCTGCAGGAGATCTCAGCCCCTCTGTGGTGGCAGCTAGAGCCAGGCAGAATGACCCAGGGCATCTCAAATGGTTTCTGACCCCTACACCTAGGCATCTGAGTTGAGCCCATAGTCAGCACAGCCAATGGAGAACCTTAGTCTTCCTTTCCAGGTGGACTCAGAGAAAGTTCCTGTTGTCACTTGCCAGCTGGAGCAGAGTCACAGGCTTCCAGACGTCTCTCAGCTGCTCTTTGTCCCTCTTGCACTGTGCTTGTCTCATGCTGCAGAGCTCAGATAGCTTCTGCACCTGCCCCCTCTGATGGGTTTTCCAACACTCTTACACAGTCATCCTTACACCCTGAGGTCCCCGGAGACATAAAAATCTCCTCAATGTTCCACCATTCTTGTCTGGAGTCTGGAGACACCATCGTCTCTCTCTCCTGTTTGGAAGGAGAACTATGATCCCAGCACTAGGAACGTTCATCCCTGTGGCATGTTTCTCAAGCTCAGCTGTTCATCAGGGTAGGCACAGGGCTGAGCTGCAGTGTCTGATATCTGTTCAGCACTTGGAGTGAATGGACTATGAAGGCAGCAAACACAGAGAGAGCTCTGGCAACATGTCACTTTGTGGCCCTGTTGCTCAGAGATAGAGGAGACTTTCTTATCTTGTGTTTCCACCAGGGACAGAGGGATGAATTTAAAGAGCTAGTGGCGTCCCAGACACGGATAAGTGGGTAAATGCAGAATGTCCGAAATTAGATGAGAGTAGGTCCTGTCCACAGATATATAGCTACTCCATACACAGTGCTTTTCAAGGAGCAAAAGGGTTTTTAGGACAACAAGACCTGACCAGAGCCCCAGCTATCTCTCTATCCCACCCTATTCTTGGACATTATATCCACACTATACGTGATGAATGTTGCAGGGCTCAGGGACATGTTTTCCCTCTTGAAAGTGGTTAGATGGGAGCACACTAGAAGTTCTAATGTCTAATGAGTTATACTTGAGTCTCAAATCTTATATCCAGATTGCAGATTTTTGGCTGTCACCAGAGTAACACATGAGGGGGACCAAGTCACATCCCGACACCCTTGTAACTGTTGTGGGAATGCATGGCACTGGCAGATGGAGCAGCAGGTGAGATATTCTTAGATGTCCTGGAGGAAGGTCTCATCTCAAAGTCCAGGGCCTTGGGCCAGGGTGGCTATTTTCATTCCCTCTTATGTCACCAGCTGCAAAGCCAGGTGTCACACAGCCATGCAGGTCCTGTGGCCAGCTGCTCTGGGCCAGACTCATGGACTGAGATGCAGATGACCTGTGTTGGTGCTTTAATTGTAAGATTTTATGCAAGCAACAAAAAGAAGCCAAAGACACTTTCATCTGAGATGAAGTATAGAGGAATGATGAACATTTTAGAGAAAGTTTCTCAGATCCCAAAAGGTTTCATTCAGCTGGTTCCAGGCCAGCAGCAGAAATTAGTAGAATGCAAGTAGATATCCTGGAGAGGAGGGAGAGCAGATTTGGTAGATGGAAACTGGGCAAATTCCCTGAAAAGGGCTAAGACAACTGGTGATCCTGCAACCAACAAAACCACCATCTCAGGCACCATATTTCTTGTATTTTCAAAGATGTATCCTACTTAGAAATCTTTCACCTGAGATGATGATCTCCTTGTCTTCCTCCCATTTACTTATTTTCTCTTCTTCACCAAGGTGTAGGTGATGGGAGAAGGGAAGACAGCAAGCAGATGATCTGCCAATGCTCATCTGCTTTGGGCCAATGTGGAAATCTGCCCTGGTACAGTCCCACCAGGCCTGCCTGGAGGTGTTCAGCAGATGCAACCAACTCCTGCATCCCCAGCACCCACCACTGCCAAATGGAGAGCTGAAACTCAGTTTGGGATGGAAGGGCTGCACAAAGACAGACTGTGCTATTCTCCTATCCACACTGCAGTGGCAAGCAGCCTTTCATTCATGCTCCCACGAGGTGAAACAGAGCAGGGTTTGGAAGAGATCAGCACTGCTGCTGCCATTTTACAGATGGAATAGAGCAAACAGACCTGGAAGAGCTTCCCGAGATATACCAAAAATGTCAAAGCACCTGCAGCAAAAAGCTTAGGCCAGAAAAGGACCTAGAGGAATTGAATACATGGCCACTTTCATCTTGCATTTTAGATTTCATAGGTTTTAAGGTCAGAAGGGACAAATCCTGTCAACTTGACTTCCTGTAATGGAGAGGTCTGGGAATTTCCTCCAGTAGGACTTGCAGGTTTCAGTTTAACTGAATGATCTTTTTGCAAGACAGTCTTAATTTGAAAACTTCACACAATAGAGAATCTGCAACTCCTTTTAACATTTTGTTCCAACAACAAATTACTCTCCCTGTCAAGAATGAATAGTTTAAATTGTAGATTTATTTCTTCCTACAAAGCATATTTCAATAGCTTGACAGCTAGAGTTCATCTGACCTAAAACCTGGATGACTATATTTGGCCAGATGAGTCTTACCTCTCTAGTGAGGCACTACAGGGTGATTCATTGCCTTTGAAATGTAGGTATGGATGAAAGATAAAAAAAAAAAAGTGAAAAATGTTTGGATTTTCATGGGTCTGCCAGGTGCATAACACCCAGAAGGTCTCTCAAGGCAGCTAAATTGAAAAAAAGCAGAAGCACAACTCACAGCAATTTAAGGGTGTCTGCTGGCCAGGGAAAACACATTTCCCTCCCCGCAGCCCAGACCCTTCTCGGGGTTATGTTCTCCATAGCTCCCCATCCACGGATGGCAGGCAATGCCTGCCCCTTTTCTCATGTTGATGCATTTACTCACGTTACTGGTGCTTCCCCAACAGCAAAGCCAAAGCTTAACACAGTGATTAAGACAGAAAATTTAACCTGAAACTGATATGACATTTTACTGCCATTTTAATAAGGGTAATAACACATACCATTGAGGCATGAGTTAGGCAGAGATATAGTAAAAGCTGATTATGCCAGGCAAAAGCAAGAGTAATCTGGAAAGTAATGTAACAACAACAAAAAAAAAACCCACAAACAAACAAACAAAGGGAAAAAAACCCCAACAAATCAGAACCCACACTATACCTTGAATCAAAAGTCTTAAGATCTGCAGCAAGAATTTTCATGTATTGATCAAGCCAGTTGAAGATACAAAGTGGTGGAAGAGTAGAAAAAAAAGTCTAGCAGTCCTGAAGGGAAATGAGAATTGAATTCTGCAGCTATGTTAGTTGATCACAGCAATATACAAGGCTGCTACACAGAGTTTGAGGGATATACTTTCATGTTAGAAATGGAAAAAGCAATGTGCTGTCCGCACAGAGAGCAAATCAAACAAACCTGGGAAATTTCTTCCCAAAAGCCATTTGATTCTTAGCTGGTGAATTGCAGGAAACCACATTCATCCAGACCTCACTGAATTGTTCAGTATGGCACCATGTGGGAAGTGAGGAGTTATTTTAAGGCAACACAATTACTACAGGAAAAATACAGCAGTACACACACCAGTCAAAGAGCAACAAGAATTTTATTTATAGGGAAGTTGCTTGACTAATTCTGTAAGTACTGTGTTCAGGTCTGAAGTACTTTTCCTTGCCTGATGTAGCCACAAAAAAAAAAAAAAAA